>WNNJ02003798.1:0-203659 GCA_012934845.2 Pomphorhynchus laevis
AAGATAAATAATTATAGATAAATCAAAGGATTTTATACAATTTATATTTATAACAATAACATTTTAAATTGGAATTTAAAATAAAAGTTAATTTTTATGAATTTACTAATAAATAACAGACTATGCATTCGAATAAGGAATATAGGTCATCTGGAGGAACTGCTATGTTATCATGTTTCGGACCCTATTCCTCGACCAAACATAGCAGCAGGACCAAATACATGCTAATGACGTATTTATTATGATGAAATTTGATATTTTGTTGATGTATAATTCTACATTATAAGAAAAATCAAACTTGCTTGAAAATTAGCAGAAAAATAGTCGTTTCAAGAATACATAATTTCAGTATTTCTGACAGATGTTATATTACAGGGAAAACAAAGTTGATAAGATCAAAAATAAAGATAAATAATATTTATATTTTAGTGCCTATAATACAAAGCATATTGTTTATTATCCATCCATAAAACATTTTCGCTTAGTAGTTGTAATAAATGTTTAATAATATTTTGTTGTTTTTTATATTGTAAAATTATAAGAATAAATTGATTTATAAATTGTAAATTTAATATTCTAATATTTTATTTATGCATAATTATACATTATAAGAAAAAGAAAAATTTATTAAATCCATTAAACTTGGTTGAAAATAAGCAGAAAATAATAATGTCGTATCAAGTATAATGTAAGAATTCAAGAATGTATAGATTCAGTATTTCTGAGGTTATAAAGAATAAATAATTATAAGATTTTATATAATATATTTATATAAAGATAGAATTTAACATTGAAATTTAAAATAAAATGATCTATACCTTACCCAACATGTCAATGGATTTACCAGAATATCTTCTACGTCTCGTTCTCTTCTTGATCTGGTTTTGTCTGCTCCAGGACATATTGTCACTAGCGTTAATCACTTGGATCCAGTTGGTTGTTCTGATCATGTCACCTTATTAATAGATCTTGGAATTAGTATCCCTATATATAATTCCTTTGTTAATAGATTCAACCCTTTTAAAGCCGACTACAACAAAATAAAGGAGTTCCTTTCTACCGTTTCGTGGCCTGATGCTTATACTGTGGGTATTGATTCCGCCTGGCTGTTTTTCAAAGACACCTTGTATTCAATACTTACCCGCTACGCTCCAATTGTACGTCAAACTGACGTCGGCTTATCTCCTCGTTGGTTTAATCGAGAACTCAAACAAGCACTGGCTCGACGACGCAAGGCATATTGTAATTATAAAGCAGGTAACTCTAGTTTTGAGCAATACCGACAGTATAGAAACAGGGTAACATCCTTGAAGAGACGTACGAGAGTAATCTTTGAAAAGAATTTATCCCAACGATGTCGTCGTGATCCTGGCTCACTCTTCAAATACATTTCATCAAGAAAACGTATAGCTAACACGTTCTCCTCTATTCTCGATAGCCAAGGTTATTTGGTATTGGACTCAAAGGAAATTGCGAATGTATTCGGCACACACTTAACATCGCTGAATTCGTCACTGAATGCTCCACCGCAAATAACTGACAGTTTGTATTGTTTGGTAGCTAATACTACTTCTGACCTTGATAACTTCATTAGACCTGACTTAGTGTACAGCGAGTTGTCCCGTCTGAAATGCACATTAAGTGCTGGTCCGGATCTATTGCCGTCAGCATATCTTCGCAACCTAGCTGACATCATATACCTACCTCTATATAATATCTTCTGTGCAACACTTGTGCTAGGAAAGATTCCCTCAGACTGGAAGCGCTCTATTATCTGCCCAATTTTAAAACAGGGGTCTCGTTCTGACATCTGTAACTACAGACCGATTAGCCTCACATGTGTCTGCTGTCGCGTACTGGAACGCTTACTTCTGCGAAAAGTCACCACTCACCTAGAAACGAACCATATTCTAGCCCCTGAACAACATGGTTTTCGAAAAAATCATTCAACGCTAACGAATTTGTTGTTATCACACGATAGCTGGACCAGATATTATGATTCTGGTATTCCGGTTGACGCCATCTTCTTCGACTTCTCTAAGGCATTTGATACAGTCCTTCATGCTAATTTAATTCAAAAACTGCGTAATATCAACCTTGATGAGTGTTTAGTTCGCTGGATTATTGAATTTCTGTCTGACCGTCATTGCTTCGTAAGGGTAAACGACGAATTATCTGATCGCTTCCCTACAAATCTTGGAGTACCTCAGGGAACTATACTCGGTCCAGTTCTTTTCAGCATATACATTAACGACCTCATTCCTAAACTTAGATCTGAGTGTGTTCTTTATGCTGATGATTTAAAAATTTGGCGCCCCATATTCTTGGACTCAGATGTTGACATCTTGCAGTATGATATTAACACCATAAATGACTGGTCGATTTTGAACGGGTTAAAATTCAATTTGAAAAAGTGTGCCTACATTTGTATATCAAGACGTCCAGCCGAGTAAGCTCATATTTATCATATAAACAACAGTGTTATTCTTAGGACGAACTCATACAGGGATTTAGGTGTTTATGTATGTTCTAACTTATCGACACGTTTACATACTGACACTACATGTTCCAAAGTGAGAAGAGTCATCGGCCTGATTCGCCGAGCTCTTGTTCATATTGACATCTCATGCTTTAAAACAATCTCACAAGCACTTATTTTGAGCATCCTCCTATATGCTTCGCCAGCTTGTTACCCAATCACCTTACGAGAACGTTATAATCTAGAGTCTGTATTCCGATCAGCAACTAAAATGGTAAAAGCGGTTAGACATATGGAATATCAAGATCGGCTCTCAAGTTTGGGAATGAGATCGCTTCAGTATCTACGCGACAAGGCGGACCTGTGCCTAGCCTGGCAGATTTTACACGACAATCGCCATCCACTCAGATCGCTAATGCATACGCGCGATATAACCTCACTTCGTGGTCATCAGTTCATGCTAAAAACACAACGATTACGCTACAAACGAACATCCCTATACTTCCAACGAATCGTTAATACTTGGAACCACCTTGCTGACACAACAGTAGCATCCTCGAATCTGGCTTCTTTTAAACGAAATCTGGAGGAAGATCCCTTCTTGAAGACGAAGATCGAGTCAGAGAACATATGAACAATAGAAAGTACACTCTACATTTTCATTTTCTACATTTACTTTTTCTGATTGTGACGCAACTTGTAATGAGCCTTGCTGCTCACTTTGTTGTCTATTGATAATAATAATATTACCGGGAAAACTAAGTCCACTGGTCAATAATAACTTGTCAGTAGAACTAATTAGATCAGATAACTAAGTGTACGTTTTTTATACTATATGTAAATAAAAATAAAGATAAAGAATAAATAATTATAAGATTTTATATAATATATTTATATAAAGATAGAATTTAACATTGAAATTTAAAATAAAATTCAATTTTTATGAATTGATTAATAAATAATATACGATATAATAGAATAAGGAATATAGGTCATCAGGAGGAACTACTGTGATATCGAGGTTCGGTGTCTATTCCTCGACACAACATATCAAAGAGGCCAAATACAAGCTAATGACGTATTTCCACTGATGAAAGTTGATATGAAGTTAAAATTTAAAATCGAAATTTAATATAAAATTCAATTTTTATGAATTAACTAATAAATAATATAAAATGTATCAGAATAAGATATATAGATCATCAACAGGAGTTAAAGTTATTTTTTTCTCAAGTGTGAAAATTTTATAGTAAAAAAATATCAATAAAATATTAATTTAATATACTTTATATTAGAAAAAAAACGGAAATGATTATTTTTAACGAAGCGACTATTAAACAAGAGTAGGTTATCAAATTGAAGGTACACATTCTTTCGAAGAATATGTACCTTCAATTTGAAAAGAATGTGTACATTCTTCGAAGGTACACATTCTTTGAAACCGGACGTAATTTTGATAAAAAAAATAAATAATAAGGATTTTAACTAGTGGAACTCTAAGAATCGCATACGAGTCAAATGACCATGCTTTAACTCAATTGCATCGGTCTTCAGGACGTGCAATTGTACGATATTTAATAAACTTCACAATTTGCTTAGATTAAACATAATGTGACTGTGGTCTCGAACATTTGAACGTCTGATTGGCATCAGAGAATAAACTGATTGTATTTTAATTAAAACCGAGTTCTTTGTAGCTTACCCTGCTTTTGCAACGACTGTAGTATCCATATTGGCTAGTAGACTTTTCTGTATACTTTCTTTTATAACCAGTTGTTATTTTCAGCGCACTCGGAAAAAAATGACAAATAACAAAATCAAAATGACTTCACTGTGTTGTAAAGCATTAAACACTGGAAAGTTTTTTTGTAAAGCATTAATTTTACTTGGAGACGTGTGCGTTATATCCCGACTTTTTCTTATCACATATATCCGTGAAGACGAAAAACAAAACCTAGAACAGCTTGTTTTGATAGGAAAAATATAACCGGCACTTAGATGCATACAAGTAATGATTTGATAATGAAAGAGAAGTACAAACAAATTCTGTGATGTGCGAAAATAATATCTTAACTCATCAAATATTATTTGTATAAAAAAATATTTCTAAATGTAAATGTTCACGACAATCATTTTAAATATATTTAATATTTTCATTTACTCATATGCCTCATTTGCCTGTTCGATCATATAAGTAATTTAATAATATAAATGTAATAATAATAATATTAATATTAATATTAATATAATAATAATATTATTATTATTTAGTAAATGCTTACGACATTCACATTATAACCTTTTTTTTAGCTTTTTCGCTCGTTTATATTCCTAATTTACTTTTATAAATAATTTAATAGCATAAATCTTGACCATGTTATCGGCACTGCCGTTTTCCGCATAAAAAAACAAATGGAAAAAGCTAGATCTATCAAACCTTGATACAACACGTTCATCATATTACCTTCTTTTCGTTGTTTGTGACCGTGATATTACGGTGTTGATGTTGAGTAAAGCTGATAAAGTATATTGTCTTTAAAGCCTCTCAGTCAAGCAAAAATATAATTAATAGTTATCAATTTGATGTACAAAAATTCGTTTTTCAAACATCTATTTTATTAATTGTAAAATACTTATGAACAAAACATTGAAATACACGCAGAAGTGAGAGGAGCATGAGATTATCGACAGAATAAACATTGACACAGTTCAGTTTCGACACCCACAATTCACAGGCGATTATTATTCCCTTGTGGATATTGCAATGCCATTATTATGCCATTGTACAATCAATGTCGTAGGTGGCCGTCCAGGTGACTCCATCCGTAGTCAGCAAAATGATTGTTCGTTTCTACGTAATTTGCGTCTATTACGATGAAATATAAATAGTCATAAAATAAATATTTCAATATTTAAAATATTTTAATATTTTAAAATATTAATTTTTAGATTTATGATATTAAAGATTCTATACAAACTATATAAAATATTCTTAATATTAGTATTAAATCTCTTAGCTTAATAATGGTTTCAATTATAAGTCTTAATAATTTACATTAATATATATATATATATTATTTATTTAAATATATCTTATCGTAAAAGAAACTGACACAAAATGGAAGATAAATATATTATTTTTAAATTAAAACGTCAGGCTTATATCATTAACATGTAGGACATTAGTTCTGGAAGAATTCTCGCTATCTATGTAATTCCTTTGTTACTCTCTTAGTCTTTTTAACTCTTAATATCAATCAAACGGAATGGATGATCGTATCGATTCAGCGTACGATCAGTCATTAATTGACTACTCTAGTACTTCTCGCGCTGTTTTCTTTTATAAGTGTCAGTGATTGGTCCATAGATCAAAATCGTTTTTATTTCGTGTGGCGATTTCGACAATTTACTTTAAATGTAAATACTGTACCGTCTGCTTCGCTATATTGTTTTAGCATATTCCGTCTTCTATTGTTCCCTCGTACGTTATAATGTGTAGATGTCTGTCCGATATATTGCTGTCCGCATGTTATACATGTGTTCATATACTCATTTTGATTTGCAATTAAACCTACCACGAACATTATATGACAATTTTGTTTGTTCTGACCTAAAGTCCGTTGAATCCCACATATAGTGGCAATTTTTACACTTACGATCTCCACACGCATGTGAACCTCTGTTGTATTAAGCATCTGATGCAGATTAGATGCGTTGGAGAAACGTATAATCGGTTTAAAACGTTTTTATACGTCATCAACGTATCTCCAACATACTGGTTGAATGTTGATCATAAATCATGTATAATCCCGCATACGTAGGTCCGACAGGGGTACCCATAGCGGTGCCACGTAGTTGTTGGTATAATTTGCCGTTAATGTTGATGTTTACCGTTGTTGTTAGTTTGCCGTTAATGTTAATGTTGATAGCTTGCTGTTACGTTAATGACGTGTGTATTTCTTGGCGAGGGTATGATGAACCGTTGAAAAGACTAATGAGAAAACTTAATGATGTTTGCGAATTAAATTTCACACTTGATTGTTTATCCGACCAGCGAGTCAGTTTTTTTCTACTTTACAAAAATGAAAAAGGTGAGCTCGAATTAGCAATAAGTCACAAACTGGATGGTATAAAACATACATACACGCTAAAAGCTGTCACCCACCTCAACTAAAACGCCTACTTATTCACAATGAGGCTCGACGCGTCCTCAGGATTTGCTGGAATCGCAAGATCTTCGAGCAGGAACTTTCTGTATTATATAGTCAAATGAAACAACGTGAATACTTACATCGTCAGATTCAAACGCAATTTGATCAAATACGGAAACTAGGTAGAATGAGAATCTTGAAGAATACAAAAGAGCAATATAAAATTGATGATTGCAAAACTGTCACACGTGTCCTTGAATTTCATCCTCTTCTTTTCACAATACAACAGCAAATTAACATTAGACTGATGGAGCTGATGATCGAAGTCCAGTTATTTAGCAGCAAATATGGATTAAAAATCAATCGTAGCCAGCTTTGGCTCCTGGACCACAGTTTTAAGCGATTTTTCGCAATACCAATTTATAAAATGACGCATTCCTTTTGGAATCCTGTGAGAAATTCAGTGCCCTCGTAGCCAACGGATACGCATTTGTGTATATAAAGAATAACTAGAAGGTCTACACACGCAACAAGCCAGTAAAAACGCTTTATGTACCTGAGTTTCGTCTAGCATCGTGAGGAATTGCTGGTGTCTTTACATTTATCACAAAAACAGTCGAAACGTATCCTAACCACTTCATCCGACTGACGATGACTGCTGAGTGGTTAGAAACTTCTCGGAGTAATACATTAGACTGATGGAGCTGATGATCGAAGTCTAGCTATTTAGCAGCAAATAAGGATTAAAAATCAACCGTAGCCAGCTTTGGCGTAAACACAATATATAGCTCTTTAAAAAAAGGATTTATTTTAACGTGGCAAATGCGTGCCAGCGCACGCTTACATGACCACAACAAAACAAGACTGTGAATCAGGTGTCGAAAAGGTGTGAACGGAGGAGGTGTTTGAATGTGATAAAGGAGGGGGCGCGGCAGACGTCGAGAGGGAGTTGATTCCAGGCGAGTGAGGCGGCCACGAGGAATGATCGGAGACCGTATGTTGTTGGAGTAATTAGGAACGTGAAGTAAGAGGGTATGACAGGAACGAAGCGAAAGCGAGGTGGGGCGAGTATCGTCTAAGAAAGGAAGGTTGATGAAAGATGGGGAGCCGACAGCGATGAGACCAAAAGTAACGAGAAGGCAGAGTTTGATGCGGATGTGGATGGTGGGCCGGGAGAGATTGGCAAAATATGTGGATGTGTGGTCGAAGCGACGGAGACGAAAGAGCACTCGAACGGCGGTGTTGATTATTCGTTGTAGGGGTAGGATGATGGATTTTGGAGAATTGGCGAAAAGGCTAAGGCAGTAATCGATTTTAGGGAAAAGAAGCGATGAAAGAAGAGACATACACGAACGGAAGTCGATAAGGGGGCGGATACGGCGGATGTCACGGAGAAATAAGTTAGATGAGCGGACCTTGTCACTGACGAGGGGTTTAAGGGAAAGGTGATCATCGAAATGGAAGCCTAAGAAAGTGAGATTTTGGACTATGGGGATGATCGATGAGTCAAAATATACAGTGGGAGGAGATATGTTTGGTTTACGGTGGAGGATCCACATTATTTTGGACTTTTCAGGTTTAGAACGAGATGGAGATTGGAGAGACGTTTGTAGATAGAAGAAAGACAGTTGGAGGCAGAATTGCCGATATCGTGTATGCGATGTGTGGGTGCATGAGCATGGATTAGAATGTCATCGGCGTATTGCATGACCTTAAAGGAGTAAGGTTTGATAAACGGAGATAGATCGCCAAGCAGAAGAGAGAAAAGCAGGGGACCTAGGACTGAGCCTTGTGGGACCCCGCAAAAAATAGGGATGGGAGGGGAGGATGATGAATTAGAACAGACGCGAAAGGAACGGTCGGATAGATATGAGGCGAACCATGCTACGGGGGATGAAGAAAAGCCGTAATCATAACGAAGGCGAGAAAGGAGGACGGAGTGGTCGACAATAACGAATGCGGAGGAGAGGTCGAGGGAGATGAGAACACTATATAGAGCCTTGTCTCGAGAAATGAGTAAGTCGTTGTACACTTTTATGCATGAGGTTTCTGTCGAGTGATTAGAGCGGAAAGCGGATTGGAAAGGAGGGTACAGATTGGATGAGGAGAGATAAGCGTTGATTTGTATTAAGATGAGGCGTTCTAAGAGCTTAGAAAGAGTAGGGAGTAGTGAAATGGGGCGATAGCTAGAAGGAAGGGAGGGGTCGAGCGATTGTTTCTTAATGAGGGGACGAACGATTGCGGATTTCCAGTGTGAAGGGAAGATACGACTGCGGATGGACGAGTTAAACAAGGTTGTGAGAAATGGGGATATCGATGAGCATATATATTTTAATATGTGGGTAGGCAGGGGATCGGCAGGTGATGTTTTGTTTGGCAAGGACATGAGGACAGATGATACTTCTGTAGGTGAGACGGGAGAAGATGAAAGAGTTCCGGAAGGATGAGATTAGACTGGGCAGAGTGGGATAGGATGGAGACCGGGGTGTGAGAGAGAGCAACGTGGATACTTTAGTCTGGAGAAATGACGAATAATCATTGGCATTGATGTTGCACGGCGAAGAGGAGCGAGCAAGGATTGAGTTAAAAGTATGCCAGAGAGTCTTAGAGTTGAATGAAGTGATGATTTTATGCTGCCAGAAGGAGTTGCATTTGGTACGTAGTAGGTTGAGATGAGACCGGCGAAGAGCAAGATAGGAATCACGGAAAGACGGAGTGATCGAGCGGAAATCACGTCTGAGAGAGCGGTGATAGACTCGAAAAGCATGGCGGAGTCGACGCTTTGATAGTAGGCATTGGATGTCAAACCATGGGGCACGGTGCAAGCGACGGTGTGTGTGAGACTTGAAGGGCAAGAGAATATCGAGAGTGGATGTGAGTTCAGAGTCGAAAAGAAAGGCGAGATTGTGAGGAGATGAATATGTTATTGTGGGTAATGATAGAGATGATTTGAGTAAGGCAGAGCGGAGAAGGGAGAGGTCAAGATTTCTCCAAGGGCGACGTAGGATTGTAGGTGTGTGAGGAGGGGTGTGGTTGTGAGTGAGATCAAGGGTGATAAGAAAGTGATCGGATAGACCAGGATCAGAGATGGACAGTGAGGTGTAGGCAGCAAAATGATCGGGGACAGCGATGATGTCGCGTCCCCGCCAAGTATATGTGTGGGGGCAGTAGAGATTAGTTTGTAATTGTTGTTGGATAGAATGTTGATGAACCGGATGGAATCTGTGGAAGAGGGGCGGTCTAGGCGGATATTGAAGTCGCCTAGAACGATTGAAGGGATTGAGGACAAAGAACAATGAGAAAGGAGGTCAGCGAGTTCGGTAAAAAAATAAGGCTGTAGGAGCTGATGAACCAGGACGGTATACAATGGCGAGATCTAGAGTGATCGGGTTAGAATAACGACAAGTGAGCAATTCAAAAGAGCAAGGACTGAAAGGGGGATTGATTTTGCGAAGAGACGCTGGGTGACGCGCGAATGCGACGATGCCGCCATGATTAGAGGATTTAGAAGAGCATGAGCTGAGGGGGCGGGCGGATTCGACTAGGGAGCAACCGGCAGAGAGCAGACGGCGAATGGAAAGGTCGTCGGAATCTGAGTGCCAGGATTCGGTGAGGCAGAAGAGATCGATGGATTGCTTGGTGAATACGTTGAGGATAAGATCGGATTTATTGAGAATAGATCTAGTGTTGAGGAGACCGAGGTGGAAACCGTGTGCTGTGGCGAAAGAGTCTAGTGGAGAAGACACATAGGAGAGATGGAGCGCCATCGAATTTTTGGACGGGTGTGGACAACTTGAAAATTTCCGTCTATGTTTCGGATGGAGAGTGATGTTTTGCCGTTTTCCTCGCGACGGCGTTTTTCGATGCAGGCTGAAGAGATTTGAGCGATTTCAGAAGGGGCGCGATCGGGGAAAATTCGAGTGGTTGAAGATAACATGAGTTTGAATCGTTGAGAGAGGACAGAAGACGCGTGAGAGCGATGCTTGAAAAAAAATTTAGGAGAGGGGGCTGGGAAGGATTAGATTGAGAAGATTTCTTTAGACGGATGAATGCGACAGGAGAAATGTCCTTGAAAAATGATGGTTTATCCGCAGGAACAATAGACGAGAGGATGGATCTGAAGGTGGAAACATCGTGGTCCAGACGTGCTTGTGGAGATAAGGAGTTAGAAGGCGTGATATTAGTAACAATGACGCAACGATCGCGAGAAGCAAAGCGCTTCCGTAAAGGAGGACGACTGACGTGAGTAGGTGAGATCACGATAGAAGAGCTGGCAGTTGATGATTTGGAGGGATTTGGTTTGACGACGGGAGACATAGAGGATAATGATAATAAAGCGGGTGGCAAGCGATGTGAGGAAAGATTATGAGTGGAAGGATTGTGGAGGTTTGTGGAGGTGATTTTGATTTATGGATGCAAGGTATTGAGTAACAAAACGGGAAGGACGGGACGTGGGGTGTCAGGGAGTGAAAATACATTAGTTGTAACAATTTGCGGCTCCGTCACTGTCTCGGTAGATTTATCATAAACTTGACAAAATCCATCTTGCTGCGATACAATTTGCGGTTCCTTCACTGTCTCAGTAGATTTATTAGAAATTTGAGAAATTCGATCATGCTGCGATGCCATTTCCAATTACTCTAAGCGTTTTATTAACAAGTTGATTTGTTTCGCCGCACAGAATCCGCAGTAGAACGGTGGCCCGCCACAAGTTTCCTGACCCAAAGCACAATTATGTGTTACTGATGTCCAGATTTGACAGCCGCTAGCGGAGCATTCCACTTGTATGTTCTCGAGCTTGCCGGTTTTATCGGTATCAACAGAGATTGCTCGCTTGGCTTTTGGTAGATTTTTCTTCTTGGCTCCAATTAACTGTAGGTTGCAATAGTTTACAATTTTTAAAGCTGCGCTCCTTGTCTACAAAAATGCTCTTTGTATATAAAATAGGTTTAGGTTCTTCTTCTGTTGTTCTTTATTTTTTTCGGATTGCTTGTTGCGTCGATTACTCAGTGATTGTTAGTAGTTAGTGATTGAGTAAGAGAGTTCATATTTCTGTATTAATTTGTAAGTAGTTAGTAATCAAGAATTTTTGCTTTATGAATATAAACTGTTTTGAAATCGTTCGTCTAAAAACGTTCTTCTGAAGCTCTTGTTTTAATTATACCGTAATTAATTTACGTTCAATTCATTTATTAAAAAATTTATAAATTTAAATTAATATTTTAAGATATCTTAAAATATTAATTTACAGATTATTAATACAAAGATTTTATATAAACTATATTAAACATTAATAATAATATTATTAAATCTATTATTTTTTAAACTAAAAAAATAATAGATTTATAGGATAAAATCTATATTATTATTAAAATATTATTAAAATATTATTAAAATATTATTAAAATTATTATTAAAATAATAGATTTATAGGATAATAATAGGGGAAATACTAGAGGATCTTTGTGATGGTTACCGGAAAAATAATCGGAATATATACGAGCAACTTAAGAAACAAATTTTGGAAAATGCAAGTGAAGAAATGGCTCGAAGTATACAGCATGCTGCACAGAAGAATGCCTCAATTTGGTTGACATCTATTCCTTCGAAACCGTCTGGATTCTATTTACAAAAGCAACAGTTTTCGGATGCACTTGCGATAAGATACAATATACCAATTAAAAGTAAGGGAATTTGTCGATGTTCAGAAGTGTTTAACTTAAGACATGTACTCTCTTGTAGAGTCGGCGGCGGAACAATTATCAGACACAACGCCATACGCGACACGATCGGCTCGATACTAAGTGAGGCGCATGATCGCATGGATCGGGAAGTGGAATTACGACCAGTAGATGAGGGTATAGTGTTTGCATCTAGCACTACAACGAGGGATAGATCCGCGAGAATGGACATTGTGTGTATGAATTTTTCAGAGGGTAGGATGGAGCGGTCTTATGTCGACATTTGCGTTTTTAACCATTTAGCTCCATCCTATGCTCACCAAACTGTCAGTTCCACATTCGACTATCATTCAAATCGCAAGATGGCTAAATATGGTGAGCGTGTTTCACTGGTGGAGGATGGGATTTTCATACCAGCCATTGTTTCGACCGCTGCTGGAATTGGGAGAGAATTGGATCTCTTATTAAGAAAAGCTGCACGATATATTGCCATCAAAAACAAACAATCGTACGCAAACTGCATTTCTGACATACGAAGGCGATTATGCTTTAGCGTACAAAGAACGATCTCTGCGACTATTCGGATGGCAGAGTTAACTACTGTTTCACATTGAGAAACTTTTTTGTATTATATTGCCCAGTCTGGGATCGTAAATTTCAATTTGAGGCCCATTTGCGGGAACCTAAGTTAATATGTTTATTTTTAATAAATTGTTCATTATTAAAAAAAAAATTATTTTTTAAACATACTTTTTAATAAAAATAATGTTTTATAATAAATTAAATAAATTTATAAATTAAAATTTAAAGATTATTATTTATAATCATTTCAATTAAATAAATTTTATATTTTATAACAATATTTTGTAAAATTATTGGATTAAATCTATAAGGTGATGACTAAACTCGTAGACAGTAAGATGTTATAATAATATATTATATATTTATATTAATTAATATATTATTATATTTATTAAATTTGTACACATTTGTTAGTAAGATGATTTAAGTTAATTATAGTCAATGCTGAAAATCAATGCTAATATTCTATAAAAATATCAGCGTACAAACTAGGAATTAGTAATTAAATATGTTGAATTGTAGATGGTAGTCCATGCGATTTCAAGTGATTTTATATATTTTTAGGGAAGAAATATATCTGGCTATTTTATTATGTCGCTTTTAGATTTGATGTTATGAAAAAATTACAAGATGATTTCAATCGAATTCGTTTTGAACAAGAACTGGAATTTGTCCAATGTCTTGGTAATCCAGGATATATCAACTATCTAGCGCACCATGGTCTTTTGAGGGATAAGCGGTTTATAAACTATTTCAAATACCTATTGTATTGGACACGTCCCGAATACGTTAAATACATTCATTATCCGGTAGCACTGGATGTACTTAGGCTTTTGCAAAATCCAGAATTCAGAGAAGCAACAAGCAATCCAAATGTTACTGCGCTTATAGACGAGCAGATTTATAGACAGTGGACTAGTATGTTTCAGAAAATGTCTGGTATATTAAAGGAATAAATTGACACGATGAAAATCATTAATTTTCGAAGTACAAATTAAGTACTTACTAGTCTGTTATGTATCAAAATTTTGTAAATGACTTATCCAAGTTAAACAACTATTGCTTTTATATTTGTATCGACTATAAATTAGTGCTTTGCTGATTCTGTTTCAAAATTCCAAATTTAAATAATTAAATAATTTGAATAATTATTTAAAAAATGTTTTAAATTATTATTTAAAAATTATTATTTAAAAATTATTTTTTAATTGTAAGTTAATTATATTTTTTAATTATTATTTAAAATATTTTATTTTATTTTTTTTAATTATTATTTAAATATCAATTATTTGAATAATTAATAACATAAATTATTTTTAACACTCGTTTTATTAAATAGTAGTCGAGCAATTCCATATTTAATGTTATGGAAACATTTTAACGATAAAATTAATGTTAACTCGCGACTTGTCAGCAGTAACCATTAAGAAATTTCGCTGATTCTGTCATTTCGCAGTCATTTCGCTTAGTCAAGCATTTCGCAGCCATTTCGATGACTCGGGCATTTCGCAGCCATTTCGCTGACTAGGGCATTTCGCAGCCATTTCGCTTACTCAAGCATTTTGCAGCCATTTCGCTGACTCGGGCATTTCGCAGCCATTTCGCTGACTCGTGCATTATCGCTGTTGTGCTCTTCCGCATACATTTGCAATGTAAAAACAGCTTGATTGATACTAACTTATTAATGTCAGTGGATTGCAAGTGTGTCCATGGTGGTCTACGATTATCTGCTTCTTTACACCTAAAAGAAGATATAATGTCCAATGCTATTTAACTGATTTAGCACATCTGCTGCATCCATCAACCAATTTTCAAAACTATCACATGCAAAATATATAATTTAAAAATGCATTTTTGTAAGTTTGGGTTGATCAGGTCCAACGTGACCGATTAATACATTTTCTTCTTATTTAAACTATTTGACAGTTAAAACTTTGCAATTTTACGATTTTGACATTTCCTTAATTTACATTGTTGCTGTTAAAATGATTTTTCAATGCTAAACAACAGTTGCCTTCTATATTTGTAACGAATGTAGATAATAATAATTCCATGAGCATGGATTTCGCAAAGTTGCTCGTAGAAACAAATGCTTATTCTTATGTGGAAAATATTAATTAAAATATTGATATTAATTAATATGAAATATTAATATTAAATATAATATATATTTATAATATAAGTTATTATTATGTGTACAATTCTAATGGGCACGCACCCCCAGCATTTGAAAATCAAGAGTAAAATATATATTTAAATTATTTCCGCACTGCTGCTTTCATCTCCTCGTAACGGTATTGCCACACATTTTCTTCTGGGTGCACGGATACAGTATGATGCGGCTCTTGCAAGGGCAATGATCAACCTTGATCGTATTCCGGCTATGACTTCTCCATAACTTCTTTTGTGTTTGAGAGAAATCTTTTTCGCCATTGTCTTCAGAAGTATGGAGGTAGTAGGTGCGATTGCTCCGTTAGTTGCTAATATAACTGGGCTACTTCACACTGTTATAATATAATATATTATTAGACAATTTATACGGTTTTCATTATTAATCTTCGATTCACTTGCTTTATAATTTGAAATTTATTATGTTTTATAACTTATATTAAATTTATTATGTTTTATAATATTAAATTAATGACATTAATAAACGTTTTTATGACTAATGTTATTATGACTAATGCTAGTCATATGATTTGAATTCAAAGATTATAAAATCTCTAACAAAATTAAGTGTTTCTTAGCACCTTTTACGGGTTGTTAATTACTATTCCTATATAATAACCAATCCTAAGTAAAAATTTCAATTTAGACAATATAGAAAATATGCTAATTGTTCATATCATTGGTTGCAATATCATTTTAATCATTTTATTATTTTTTGATATAATCTAAACGCGTGAAGTTTCGATGAAAGAAAAAGTTTAACGCGTGAAGTTTCGATGAAAGAATAATTTTGCTATTTAGTTTATTGAGCGACAGATCAGATCAAATATTCGCTTGCAAATTTACTAAAAATTGATGCAAAGGAAGTATATGTGCACCAATATGGACAGGTAAAAGGTTTTAGGCTAACGGTGAATTAATGGAGTAAGATCGATGACCAAAGTTTGAAGTGTGATTTTATCTTCTAGTATAAGATATTCGAGAAAGCGTAAAAATTAAGTAGTTGATATGAGAAAGGTCGAGAGAAATAAGGACAATGTAAACAAAGTAGTTGAAATAAAACGGGCCAGTGAAGTTTGGAGATTCGACGAATTGGTCAAAACGATGTAGACGGAAAATAATATGAATTACAACGTTTAAGATACACTGGAGAGGTAAATTGGTGTTTTTGGAGGAGACGGCTAATGTGCTGAGACAGTATTAAATTTTAGGGAAACTTAGGGAAGAGATTAGACTAAGGCATGTTAGAAAATCTGTAAGTATTAAAGGTTAAAGATTCTTAAAAAATTTTAATCTTAAATAAATAATTTTTTATATATTTTTTATAATTAATCTTTAAATAAAAGAGTTGGATATCCTTATATATTAATAATTTTTAACTAATTTTTTGTAAATATATCCGTTACGGTCACCATTTTGCATATTCTCTATATCTGCATCGTAAATATTCATGAAAGAGACCAAATTATAGGATTATCACAGCACAACGTCCATAGTAACAAGGCAATTAAATTGCTTATGCTTTTAAAGCATTTCTTTTATAATATTTTGATTACTATTCATCCTTGAATATTAGTAGAATTAAACTTAAAAATCATAAAAGAACGTATATTAGACGTTTACGTTAGTTAACCGTTTACTATCGAGAATATTGTATTTTGCTACTGACCAAGGGGTAACCCAAAAACGTTTTTAAATAAAATTGCAAAAGAAGCTTGGTTTAATTTTATATACTTACCTATTTTGATATATTTATGAATCCGACAGACACAAGGATCCCAAGCTGTGGTTCAAATAACCCAATTGATACTTTCAATATATATAAAGAAGAAACACCAAAAACTGCAGACAAAAATTTAAATTGACAAAGCCTAAAAAGGCGAAACGTTTTAGAAATAATTTGTCTACAGTCTTCGGTGTTTATTCTTTATATTAATAGCATATGAATTTGCAGTCATATCTGAGTCCCGAAGAACAGTGTTACATTATTAACGATAATCGATTATATATATATTGAATAGTTGCTGGGTCACACGAGGTGACTTTCGCATTGAAAACCAGCTACAGAATCCTTCCCTCATGATATCCAATTCCATACACCCTGACTACTAACGGCTCCATTGCCACAGGCGTTTTCGTTTCGCCCGCTTTTTGCCACATGTTGGTAGCCCCGGGCTCGTCAGAAGGCTGACTACCAACTCTTCACATTTTGAAACTTGACACATCCGGGATTTGAGCTGTCGCTCTCCGTACTTTGGCTTGCGCTCTTGACTGCTAGGCTACGAATCCAGGATTTCCGGATTTCACACAGTATATAAAAACTTCCATCATGATATCCAGAAACTGTATTGTCCGAGATGCTCTCTGGCATGTTTATTATAGATTGTTTCGTATAGGATCATGAATATCGATTGAAATCGGGACTGGTGATCCTTTGATGGATGCTTATTTATGTATTGAATAGTTGCTAGGTCACACAAGGTGACTTTCGCATTGAAAACCAGCTACAGAATCCTTCCTTCATGATATCCAATTCCATACACCCTGACTACTAACGGCGCCATTGCCACAACCGTTTTCGTTTCGCCCGCTTTTTGCCACATGTTGGTAGCCCCGGGCTCGTCAGAAGGCTGACTACCAACTCTTCGCCTTTTGAAATTTGACTTATCCGAGATTCGAGCTGTCGCTCTCCGTACTTGGCTTGCGCTCTTGACTGCTAGGCTACGAATCCAGGATTACCAGATTTCACACAGTATATGAAACCTTCCATCATGATATCCAGAAACTGCATTGTCCGAGATGCTTCTCTGGCATGCTTATTATAGATTTTATCATATGAGATCATGAAGATTGATTGAAATCGGGACTGGTGATCCTTTGATGGATGATTATTTATGTAATAAGCAATGGATGCTTATTTATGTAATAAGCATCTATCTTATATATCCATCTTATATATATCCATCCATATATATATAATAGTAGTGCACGGATGTACTGAGTAGACAACGGTCCAGGATTTCTTACGAAATACGGCATTTATACTAAATGGTGTTGCTTGATAGACTGGACTTAGATTCACGACTTTCAATCACCATGTCACTTCTAGACGACCACTTCAGCATCAAAATGATGAGTACCCGGCAACACTCATCAGTAGAATGAGGTACACACTGGTCGTTTCGGTTGCCTGTGTGACATTGTGAATAAAGGCGTTTCCGACACTTTGCTTAATTGTCTGAGGCTTACGCTCTTAACCAGATCGAATTGCTGTGCGGACCATCCTTAAACACTAGGCAGAGGTTGTTGCTAAATTGTCGCTGCACTCGTTGGATCCTAAATGGATACGGCAGGTATAATAGTAGTGCACGGATGTGCTGAGTAGACAACGGTTCAGGATTTCTTACGAAATACGGCATTTATACTAAATGGTGTTGCTTGATAGACTGGACTTAGATTCACGACTTTCAATCACCATATAAGCAAAACGTAGGCGTGGCCATGGGAACCCCGGTCGCACCAACATTGGCGGTGATATTTTTGAATATCTATGAACAGAATTTCTTTTCACTTCATAGCAAAACAAATTCCACGCACTGAATAATTATGGACCAATGCATTTCACCTTAGACGTTATAGGCACTGTAAATTTCTTAGACACAACAATATGGTTTGAAAACGGCAAGTTAAATTCAACGATATATCAAAAGTCATCATCAAAAAAGTGTATCTACATCCAAGGAGCAACCACCCTCCAAATCAAAAAAGGTCAATAATTTATGCGGAAGCCTTAAGAATACTCAGAATTTGCAGTAACAAGCAAGACGCAAATGAGAGATTGAAGAAAATGAAATTTGATCTGATAAGAAGAGGATATACCCAACGTGAAATTTACAGAGTATTACATAAAGCGAAATTAAAACAAAATGAAACTAATCTGCAGATTAAAAATGTACCTATCAACTATAATGTAATTGTCCCATATCACAATGGACTTAGAACCTTACAACGCGATCTTAATAGCACGATAAATATTATAAGACGGCAAATTAACCTCCCACAAGTTAATGTAAGAGTAGTTTTCTCAGGCAGTAGCATAGGCAAGGCAATCATGAGCACAAAACTGTACGGCTTGAATGAAAATTCAAACACAAAACCATCATGTGTAAAATGCAAAAGAGAAAGAGCAAAATGCTGTGAAAATGTGAAAGAGAGCTCGTACTTTGTAAGCAACTCTACAAAACTCAAATATAATCTTACCAAACCAACCAGTTGTAAATCGAAAGGTATTGTATACAGTGCATCTTGTACAATGTGCAATGCTCAATACATCGGAGAAAGTGGTCTAATAATGAACATTCGTTTAAACAACCGCCGTAGCGATCTAAACAGAGGATGCACGGAAAAAGATGCGGTAGTTCGACATTGCATAACACAACACGAAAAAAGATGTATTTGAATACGTAGTAATTGAAAAAGACATACATGAAACTAAGAAGAGAAAGGCGATAGAGCAAAAATGGGTAGGACAATTAATGACAGATATCTACCCTGGCATCAATGTGGAACATGTATACAAATTGAATGTCAACCATACAGGTATAACATAGAACTATTGTATACCCTCTCATTTTAAATTTTTCGTTTTTTTTTTCTTTCTTGTTTGTACTAAATGTTACTTGTGACTGAATTCTAGATTGAAAAAGCCATATATGGCGAAACGTTTTGAATAAAGTTAATATCTCCTATTAAAGCTGGTGTATTAATATTTATGAATACATATGAGTACTCCGTGAGGGTCCCAGCAGCAGTGCAACAATTTGATTATATATATATATATATATATATATATATATATATATATATATATATATATATATATATATATATATATATATATATATATATATCAAAAACAGTCTGACAGATAAACAACGAGCAAATAAAAGTGTCAAAACTTGGAGATTGTCAACGTCTTTAAATAATCCCTGGATGTTGATAAGGGATCAAACCATGGTGTCTTTGCAGTTTGTGGAATGTCGCAGTCACATTTCGGAGCTGACACTTTACCAAGTTTGAACATAAATCCTCGAAATCGACCGAAACCAGACCGCAGCATTTTTAATTGAACCCAATGTGAGCGGTTCAAGTCATTGCCAACCGGACTTAATGAAACACGAGGATTGAATGTATATAGTTGCGAACTAGATAACTAATTTGATAATATGCACATTTGGATTAAAAAATATAAAAACATTATAAAATAATTTATCAATATATTTAATTGTATTTGCAAGTTAAATAATTAAATTGTTTTAATGTCTCAATCAATCATATAATATATAGTTTTGAAAATTAAATACGAGAAACCTTTATTCGCCTAAAATAAGAATTTTTATTAAAATAAAATTGCAATTTTATTATTTAACTGGATTTATTGTGTGTTCAGTTTACATGCATTGTCATCATGAAGTTAGTCCACAACGAATCGACGTTACCTGCATTAATATGAGTGATTTGTCAGAGATCGAAAAGATGCACCGTGTATTTAATTTGACAATCACATATTCAAAATTTACTCTAGATTACAAAATAGAACAACTGAAGTCGTTGGTTAAATTACAAATAGAACATTGTTATGTTACAATGGATAGCCAACCTTTCTATATATCTAGCTCATTAAATGTAAGTAAAACTTACGTATGTAATAAATAAATAAAGATTTTCTTAAAAAACTATATGACCGATAAAAATCTATAAAGTACAAAATACAAGAAAAACATGTAGGTCATGAAGTAAAAAAGAGATAAATTTTTAGTCTCCATATATATTACAGCCTCAGGTCCAGCGGGATCTGAGCCTTCCAGCCAATCCAAAACGCTGCTCTCCGATTGAACCACACGGGGTCTTTCACACCACGAAGAATCCAATCGAGGTGGACTATGCTTGGTAATCGCGAGATGAGGAGCTTGAGAAACCTTAGTCTTTGCTCTGAGGACGTTTTCTGGAAAAGAAGACGAATCCGAGATAGCCCAAGTACCCCAGAGGCGCACTTGGGTTTTCCCATTTAATTACATATGCTGAGCCCGTTTCAGGGTCCACCTAGCTCTCTTCAGAATACGTTTGGGTCTATCCAGATCAGCTTTCGCTGACCAGTTTACCGTAATGGTAAACCCCAGGTATCTTACCCGACTTGTGAAGGAAGAGAGTGGTTGATTAGTAAATATGAAAGATAAAGCTGAAAGTGCTAGTCTTTTTAATTTCTTGGTGGTAAGGGCGCCATGTAAGACGACTACCTCCTATTTCGAGGAGTTTAAAATGTATATTTTAATCTTTTTATGGATTTATAGTATTATAATATATCGACATTACTTATGAAAGATTTGTCAGAGTTCGAAAATATGCCCCATGTATTTAATTTATGCTTAAATATAAATTTAAGTTTAAATTGATATTAAATTTTAAATTTTGATAAATGGGATGGATTTGGGGAATAATGAGATTTTTTACAAAAATTACAAAATGCTACCATTATGCTATTCATTACATAACTCGAATGAAAATGTGGATTTCAGTTAATTTGTATGCAAATCGTTTTCCAAATAACCTTAACGATGCAGTAAAATACTTTCAAAAAGAGTGAATTATGATTTGTTCTGTCTTGCCTTATTTCAAAATTATTGTGAAATAGTGTACCATTCTCACACTTGGAATTTTTATTTATCGTTTTAGGTAAAAATTATATTATATTTTGTTATTTATTATTTTGGTAATAATACATTTCTATGCTTAAATTAAAAATTAGTTAAAACTCTAAAAGAAAACTGAGTAGATACGACAAGAGAATGATAGTTAATTTCGAAATTAATTTTGTCATTGTTATTTTTCACACCTCCACACGCTCAAATTCTTCATCACTCTGTAGCGGAGTATAGAATATAGAATGCAAAAGGATACACGTCAAAGTTGCTCCTGAACAGAAAGGGATTTACTCAATACAGAAAATATATAATTATTATATTCAAACACGCAATGATATATCAATGTATCTGATTTTTCCACAACCATTTACTTAATAAACCGCAAAAATAACGATTGAGGACATTTTATTTAAACATTCTAAAATAAACGAATGCTGAAATGAATTTTTTTAATCCTAAAATTTCTTCTATTCATGAACTAACTAAGTTTTTCTATTCAAAATTATATTTTGATACATTTATTACAGTGACCTAATCGAATGTCTGAAATGATCGATTATTCGATCGATCATATATCGATGATAACAATAAAATTTTAAACACTAATAAGCGAAGTTGTTTATCCAAATACCGAAATTCTTAATACAACTAATATTGTGGATAAATGCACAAATATCTCAGTTTTTTTGTGAACTTTTATAATTTTTAAAAATTTTTGGAAAATATTAAAATTTTATTTTAAATATAAAATTTTCTTTTGATCGAAAATTTTTCCAAAGTAACGGATACCGACCACTGTGGTGGAAGTGAACATAGTAGTAACTGAACAAAGTGTTGGCTTCATATGTTTACTAAAATATATTTTTAACTTGGATACTATATTCAAAAGCATTATATAAGCATTAATTGGATTATAAAAATTTTTATATAAAAAATCTCAATTATAGAAAAAACGAGAAGTATTAGTTAAATGATTCGATCCTCACATCGACAAGAGGCTATTCATAAGAATTAGTTAACTGATCCGATTCACAGTTATACATCCAAAAAAAGGCTTTTCAGAAGATGAAATAATATTCTACGGTTCTTTGTGCTTTCATATCGCCCACAATATTTAATTCCGAACAAAAAATAAAAAATAAATGGATTTTAAAAAATATTAAGAAAAAAAAACTTTTTTTAAGTTAAGGATATTCTTAAAAGTATAAAATAATTGAAATTTTTTTATTCTTTGCCGTATTTCTTTAAACATGTATACTGTAAGATATTCAGAAAGCATGCCACATTTTATTCTATATTGTATTTTCAATATTTGTTTGCATGGAGCCAAATATTCTCGATATACTATGCAAGCATAAAGAACCTAATCTACATTCAAAACCTCATAATTAATCAATCGGGATCATTTTGTTGCAACAGTGATGAAGTTATCAACTCTTGCATATGTCACGAGTGCGTCAAACCTTACCAGCAAGGTATTTTACCTATACAAGTCATTAATCATAATTTGTACCAAAACTGATTTAAATTGGTGTTGTACGAAAAGGGTAACCGCATGGTTGAACATGTTCAATACGCTTTATGCATAGTCAGATTAAGTTATAAACTTTTCCTAATCAAGTTAAATTAGACAAAATACGATATTTTATACGTACTGTATTTTATTTAAAACTATATGTTCCCTAAATTCAAAATAATTAATCAATTGAGAATAAACAATCAAAGCAATGCTAAGGTAATATTGTAAAACCTTGAAGTTAAAAAAATTATCCAAAAAACATTAAATAAAGCATTTAATTAAATAATTGAAAATACGTTTGATTAATTAAATGAGCACATCATTATAATATTAAATAAAAATATAAAATTATTCAAAGTATTAAATTTAGAGTTAAATTTAACTTTAAAATCTTATGTATTTAAATAATTATTTTTCAAATTATATGATTAGAAATTAAATGATTATGTGATAAAAAGGTTAAAATATTTTCACATAAAGGATATTATAGATCAATATAAAGATCTATAAGAAATTGCATTAGGAAACAAATTACAACTAACTTATAGGTTGTTCGCTATCAGAAATGATCCAATAATAAAAGAATAACGTAAATAAATGTATAACGATACTTTACGGATATATATTTTATTATAAATAAAAATTGATATATATATATATATACAGTTCGTAATATCCATGAAACCACATTGGCAAACGAAAACTAGTTGGTAATTACCATTCAAATTATAATTTTAATGATTAAAAAATTTACGATTGAAAAAATAATTAAATAATAATTATATAATTAAAATAATTTATAATTTATTAAAAGAATTTATAATTGTGCAAATCGAAGCAAAAACTTACCGAGTAGCCAGAAGAGCGTTTTTGTTGCTCCGATTAAAATAAAAAGCGGAATTGAGAGCGCAAGAACTACTATATATTGATAAACAAGAGGAATTTCTCTTCCTAAAATAGAAAACATCAGATTACAAATTTGGATTTTATTATCTTGTATTGAGAGGCATTTTATGAATTTGTGAAACTAGGAAAAGTTTCTAGCAAAATATAAAAAGCTTTTTTAAAACTTTTCCTATTTGGTTTTAAAGTGTATTTGGTAGAATTTAAAGTGTATTTGGTAGAATTTTTTGATCCCTTTATCGAAGCTATAAAATGCTCCGTGAATGTTTAATGAAATAATCATTATTAATAATGTTTAATTATAACTAATTATTAATTTCTTACAAATAAAAAACTAGAAAACAAATTAAGAAATCTTACAAATTCGAAATCGTAAAAAATTACCAAATCCGATATGTTAGATATTTTGAATATCTAATATTTTATCTAATAATTTAGTAAATTATAAATTAATAAACTGATTTTGCAATTTGTAAACGATAAAATATACGATAAAAATTCGTATACATTTTGGAAAACATTTCACGAATATGATCATTTGCGAATTCGATCATTTAAAGGAGTTAATCATTTTAATTTATCATTTAATCTTTTCACGTTTAATTTAATATTCAAGTGGTTTTACTACCAAAGACACCGAAGTGTGAATGTTTATTAATTGTAATTGTGACATGCTTTATAATTTATAATTATTTATATTTATTATATCTTATAATAAAATAATCAAAAAGAAATGAAAATAATAATTTTCTAATAATTCAATCATAAATTTCATTTTTTCGTGTACTTGTGTAGATTCTGGGAAACAATCTGGGTCAGTCATCCAAAAAAGCAAAAAGTTCATATTTATAAGTGTGACAATGTCGGTGTGTGTAAGTTTTCGATTGACGGGATTTCTGCTGCCAACAATCACTTTTACAATTAGTGAAATTGGGGCAAACAATTTCACTAATTTAGCAGTTTCGCTAAATAATGCATTTTTACAAAGACGTTACTTAATCAGATTATTAATAGAAATTATAATTTTAAATAATAATTTAAAATAGTATTTTCATTAATTAAATTCAAATGTATTGAGTTTAAATTTAACAAATAATCTAGGCTTTCAATAAGTTACCATAAACAATATTTTAAATAATATTGCAAGTGTTAAATTATACCACGTTACGTCATCGTATCATTAACTTTTTAATTAAATTATAACGAATTTCAATTTTCGAAATTTTAATTTTTAATTATTTTGAATAATTAAATTCAAATTTATAAAATTTAAATATATTTGTAACATAAAAGTATAATATCATAAGAATAAAAATTTATGCACTAACACGTTACCATAAAATAATATGTAAAGTTTAAATTTAAAAAGTTGAATTTGACAATTAATTTTACATGAACATTTCTTAATATCCAAATCATATTTGTTTTGCTACCATAAAAAAACATTTATTATTTTATAATATTTAAAAAAAATAACATTTTATCTAAATAGTACTTGCCTAATAAAACTAGTCTCGAACGTTGATTTCTCTTGCTAATATAATAGCATAATCCTAATGTAAACCCGATAACCAAAAGCAATGACGGCGAGGTAATTCTAAAAGTACATTTGTTGATTAATAAATGATAATGAATTGATATTTTAATTTAATAATAAAAACAATTAAAATTTTATTGTTAAAAACTTAAAATGAAGACAATTACATGTTGATACATTTATTGCAGTGACCTAATCGAATGCCTGGAACTAAGTATTTTATAATCGATTATTCGATCGATCACATATCAATGATAACAAACAAATTTTAAACACTAATAAGCGAAGTTGTTTATCCAAATATCATAATTCTTAATACAACTAATACTGGTGATAAATGCACAAATAAATATGTAAGCCAGACGCGAAAGAATGACGAATGCCGTTTCGTCATCACAATGACTCATCAGTGCCAGATCCCTCCCACTACTGGATGCAGTGGATGACTGCATCCACTGCAGTCATCCACTGCATCCAGTAGTATTTGGACTCTGCAAATACTGGATGCAGTAGTGGGAGGGACTACTGCATCCAGTAGTATTTGGACTCTGCACAAATAAATGATAATTCAATAAGGAACAATTAAATGATTGAATTGAATGATAATTCAATTCAATAAGGAACAATTAAAATTATTATTGTTTAGAACTTAAAATGAAGAAAATTACATTTTGATACATTTATTTGACACTCATGATGTCAATTGTAAATGTAATCAAGTAATACCTTGTCGAATATAGTGCATACCAGATTACATACCAGTTATGTAATTCTTAAATTGTGATTTGTCGCAATTAGGCAATGAAAGTTGAATTTCACGTATTATTTGAATGACTTTCGAAACACGTTTAATTGGATAGTACCAATATTGAATAGTACTAATTAGGTAGTATTGACATTTGTTTGTAAACCAATTACTTTAAATGCAATGGAACCGTTTTCGCTCGAATCGCATGCCACTTGGTGACGTATAAATATATCATTTCTCGTGAAAGCCGCAAACGTTATTCCTCTTTGAAACGCGAATTATTTGACACTCATTATGTCAATTGTAAATGTCATCATATAATACCTTGTCGAATATAGTGCATACCAGATGTATATGAGTTCAAGAACTTTGGGGTACTGCTCTCAAATGGTGTAAGAACTCAAAAGAGATTGACACACGGATCTATTCGAATAATTCAGTAATGCGGTATGTACAAATCTTTTGTGGTGAGGCTGAAGCTGGGACAGATTTATAGTTTAATCTTCTTTCTAATTTTAACCTAATTTGATTCTAATGTTTATGAGCTCCGGGTATATAATTTAATCTTCAATCCCATGAGCTCAGGGTAAGGACTGAACTTATAAAATCCATAATACACGCGATCGAAGTAATGTACCTTCGTACTATGGTCGGTTTGAGATTCAAAGATAAAGTTAGATGATTGACAACCGCGAAAATATAAGACTCCAAGCTTTTTCAAATTGAAGGAGGTCAGTTAAAATAAACAGGACACAGTCTGAAGATTGCACTAGGAAACATGTTGCTAATGAGATGCATAAGACTGAGTTTTATATAAAGAGGCTCCGTGGTTAACTTCGGTACATTTTGAAAGATTAAATCGTATAAGAAAGCTGAGGGACGCCTCAGGCATCCAAAAGTGGGATTTGATATGTCAATTAATATTGAGAATCATTTAGTAACTTGATTTGTAAACTGCATCCACAATCCGATATCCGGATAAGTGATGAATACAACTTTATATCTTGTCAAAATAATGATATGTAATTCTTAAATTGCGATTTGTCGCAATTAGGCAATGAAAGTTGAATTTCACGTATTATTTGAATGACTTTCGAAACACGTTTAATCGGATAGTACCAATATTGAATAGTACTAATTAGGTAGTATTGACATTTGTTTGTGAACCAATTACTTTAAGTGTAATGGAACCGCTTTTGCTCGAATCGTATGCCACTTTGTGACGTATAAATATATCATTTCTCGTGAAAGTCGCAAACGTTATCCCTCTTTGAAACAGGCCAGTTATGAAAAAGTAACGAAAAGTTATAACGGGTCATATGAAACCGCAGCATCACGCTATCAACTTGTCGCGAAGAAAACTAAGCCTTGTCCAATTCCAACGATTTACCGTCTTTTTGAGTGCGTATTTGTGTTGAGATATCTTGTTTTTAGTTCTTGTTTAATTGAGCTCTTCACTAGGTCAAGTATTAGCTGACCTTTACATGACGAAGTAGGTGAAGGTTATCGTTGAATAGCTACCGTATTTAGTAAAATGGTGTAGATACGTCGATGACGTATTTTGTATCTTTGATGAAAAGCAGAAACTAAAAACGATACAAAGCAAACTTAACAATAAGTATCCGGCCATTCAATGGAAAGCGACAATAGAGGAGAATAAAAATATCTCATTTCTAGATGTTCTTGATCTACATCATAACATAATACAAACAACTGTGCACAGAAAACGGGTATACCTTGTTGTACTACTCATAGGAACACTCATAGTCTAATTAAATACAAAATTTCAGCGGCTTGATCACTTTTCAAAAGAATACAACAGATTTGATCAAATCCTATTGACAAAATATACAAATGTAAAAAAGGGGATATCTTGAAGAAGAGATACTTTCCTGAAGTTATTATACGAAAAGCCTACTATCAGGCAAAAATTATCTGAAACAATATTCTTCAATTAATCTCGCCAACAAATTTGTTAGCGACCTTTGCACTAATCGTTTTAAAATGATATGTCGGAAATCATACTATAATACATTATTGTTTCAAAATAGAAATTCAATCTTGGTGATTTGCTCAATAAAAAACCTAAACGTGAGTCGTCTGAAATTGTATACATGATACCTTGTTCGCAATGTCTTAGCAAATATGTAGGCCAAATTAAACAAGGATTAAAAACATAAGCATCTCAACACAAATACGCACTCAAAAAAGGTGATAAATTGTCGGCATTAGTCAACCACTGGCTTAGGCATGATCATCGTATAGACCTAGATCATGCCAGAATAATCGAAATAGATAGTGATTGGAAACGAAGACTCATAAAAGAATCGTTTATATTAAAAGCAATGTGAAGATAATGAAAGATAACAAATATAACTGAAGCTTAATGATACCGATAACAAATTTATAGTTGAAGGATCACGCACATTCTTCCAAAAATGCATGTGTATATAATACTAATGAATCAGTCGCTACGATTCATTTATTATTAATATTATTAATATTATTAATATTATTAATATTATTAATATTCAACACAAAGTACGATCACTATCATTGTAAATAATGATCAAAGGAAAGTCTAAAGCTTTGCCTAGGTGTTGTGCGTGCTCTGATTCGGCAGCTAAATGCAAATGATGTGCAAGAGAGAAGAAACAATATAAGTATATATTATATATATTTACATTTTTATTTGTTTGCATAGTCGAAAGCTAGAGAACACTTTATTTATTGTATTTTTCTCGATGTAAAAAAATGAAATTAAAATATTGATAACAATAACATATAAAGAGTAATATAATAAAATAATATTATTATAATATTATTATAATATTATTATAAAATAATAAAGAGTATTTTATTTTGCCACATCGCCTTTTAGCTTGTGCTACATTAAAAATCCTTACAAATTAAAAAAGTATTGAATAATTAATGGATATTAAATCTTCCATATCAGTCTTCAATTCCTTGAGGTTTAGTGGCATGAAAAACGTGAAGTATAAAAATATTTTTATAAAAATACCATCAAACAGAAAAAAGTAAAATATATAAATCAACACAATAATATTAAAAATAAATTAAAAATCATTAGTGGAAAATGTTTATGGATGGATAATAAATACTATACTTTGTATTAGAATAAGATACTATATAATCAAATTTAATCATTGGAAATACGTCCATATCAGTCTTCAATTCCTTGAGGTTTAGTGGCATGAAAAACGTGAAGTATAAATTAGCAGCACTTGTGGCATTTTACACACAAACAACTATCGATAACTTTATGCGAATCCGATTAAATTAATCGTAATAGCCGTGTATTTAAGCTCTCCCTATCAGATCAGAAATATCTTCGCTGAGCCTGCCTCTATATTTTCTTGTGTATACAGGAAAGGAGAGGCAAAAAAATCTATTTTCTTCTTGACATTAGAGGTATGTTTGCTAAACCCGCATCTCTTCACTTTTTCTGTGTATATATGGAAGAATGAAAAATCTCAGTTTCTAGAATGGATATTTTCTTCTCGACCGCATCTAAATGTGCTCTAAGCTGAACCGTAACCAGAAGATGTAACGCTTATCAAATGTGACTAGAAGAATATTGAACTTTATCTTGGGCCGATACGCTTTCGGAAGATCACTTTTTTGACATTCCTACCACGTTCTTTACGTAGTACCACAGACATTGATAGAATTAGGCGAAGTTGGTAGCACTTAAATCTAGCCAAAACCCTTAAATTGCTTTTGCAAAATTAGAAGCAACATTATTAAAAATAACGCAACGTCATGGACACTATACCCAAGTCGAGAGATATATCGTAGTGATCTCATACCTCTTTATTCTCTTCACGTACTCCTTACTCTACATCCACCGTATCACTTCTCAATAATTAACATCCTTCCGTTAAAATCATCTCCAGTAACATCTCCGTTCAACCGTATCAGCAATCCACTAATGTCAAACATGCTCCAACCGTATCACTTCTCAAAAATTTACATCCTTCCGTTAAAATCGTATCCAGTAACATCTCCGATCAACCGATTCAACAGTCATACATGCTCCAAACTATCTTAAATCTTCAATTAGCAGCCCTGTCATTCCCACGTTTATCTGCTCTTCTGCCTCTACTCCTACCAAGTCTGTCCGTCCACCACTTCCACGTAATAGTTTTCCTTCACGCGATCGATGCATTATCATATCTAACTTAAAGCTTCCCGAATCTGTTTCTCCTCAATGTCGCCTCGATGATGTATCTGCTTTTAGGTATATCCTCTCAACGATTCTTCCTGATGATAATCCATCTCTTTTCAATAATATCTTTCCTGTATATTTTATCCGTTTAAACAAATCCACTAAATCCAATCATCTCAGTCCTCCACTCCCAAAAATCGTTTTCCGACATAGTTCACATGCCTCTTCAGTACTCTCCCAACGTGTTAAACTTCTTACGACTTCATCGACTTGCCGTATCTTTCCTGACCGCTCCCCTTCTGATATTGCCCAGCTCAATTTAGCTCGCATTGAGAAACATCGACTTGAAACAAACGGCGAGTTATCCTTATCTATACGTCAAATCAACGGAAATTTGCACGTCGTACGCACGAGTCCAAAAATGCGATGGTGGATTTTTCGGCCTCGTGGATTAATCGGAGTCCAAAATTTAGAAGCAACATTATTTAAAAATAACGCAACGCCATGAACACTGTACCCAAGTCGAGAGTTATATCGTAGTCATTGTTATTTTTGAATTTTTATTTTCGAAATATTGGGGAAATGATCAACATTTTAGATTTTTAACTATCAACATTTTAGCAATCACATTAGATTTTTCAACCATCTAAATCTGATCACAAAATAGTTCTAATACCGATTAAAATTTTGAGAACACAAATTTTTAGCAGCTTAAACACACAACGCTGTGTGTCTAAATTACAGACGAAGAAAACGTTATAATTGTTTAGTCTAATTGCAAGATAATACATACAATTTCGTATCAATTCAATCAGTTGCATCAATCAAGCATAGTCGTTATTGAACCACATGTCTAATTGTCGGGATAAAGTTGATTTCGTCGGGAAAAGTTGACTGGTAAAACATCCTTGGTTATTAATACTTACAATCGATTCAATCAGACCGACACCAACTGTGTACAAACTACAAGAAGTACAGTGCTCGACACACAACTGCAGCGTCTGAACCACAATCGCCTGCGACAACAGTAAGTCTGAAGAAAACTTCCTCTGTGGATTTTGTGCTAACAAACTAATACGCAACCTCTCCCTTCAGCACACGTCCACTCAAACTTCCCCGTCGTTTCCGGTGTCCTTTCTCAAATCAGTGATCCTGTCACCATACACTTCCTATTCCATGTCATCTTCACTCATCAAACACCCCGTTTCGTCTCATGTCTCGTTTCTCAGTAAACTACATCCATCAATCAAAATCACCTCCATCAACCTCCACGAACCTTCCATTCATAACATTACTTGGCATCGCTTGCCACCCTCAATATTATCTATATGCTCTTTTTCTCACGCTGTCGAACCTGCTACATTCATATCCTCAACTACCAGCTATCCTATCGTGACCTAACCCATTCACATCACTCGTCCTCCTTCACGGAAGCACTTTCATTATCGAGATCGTTTGTTGAGGATTTTTTCATTCTCGTTTGTTGAGCGGGAATAGACTTTTCACAAATAGTTTATTGTTTAATATCTCGCTAATATATAAAATTACTCCTAGTAGATTAAATATTTAAAAAATATTAAAGTCGATATTAATATTTACACACTAAAAGGGCAATTTTAAAAATATAGTATACTAAAAATAAAAATGTCAAAGAATTTGACATTATTATACAAATTAAAAAAATCATTACTACTTTATTTAAAAAAATAAAAATAAAATTCTATAGCATCTCAAAATAAATAAATTCTAAATATGAAAAACTTACACACAGTATAAGCCTAGGATAACAAATATCACCAAGTAGTTAGCCTGAAAGTATTCAACGTTTCTGATAAGTCGTCTACCAGCGCGTCTTGGTGTTTGCGGAACTTGAAAGCGGGCGGTATTAAAAAAGTCAAGCCACGATCGAACACTGTTTTTCTGTTGGTTATACCATTCTGTAGGACTTATCTTTGCAAACGAATTTAACGACCATCTAAGTAAGAGTAAATAGTATACTAACACAACATTTAAAAACTTATATTCTACAAATAAAATGTACTTCCTACGGATTTCCTTTTCTATTTTAATTCTACAAAAGTTAATTAAAATATCTAATCTTTGGCTATAGCCAACAGTAAATAAATTAGTCTCATTATTATATCACATTATCAAGCAAACATTTTTTAAATTCATACATAATTAAAGTAACATGTTTCCTAAATAAAATGACAGATCCAATAAATGAAGAATTAAGTATGCACAAATCTTAAAAAATTAAATTAATTTCTCGTAATCAAACTTACGAGAAATTGCTATGCAAATATGAGCGAACAAATGCTTTAAACTGTTTCTGACCCAATACCTAGCAAATTTTATAAAAAACATTAAAAATTAATATTAAATTATTAAATATTTTAATTTCTAAGTTTTAAGATTTAAAATTACTAGAGAAATAATTTGTTAAATGACTAATCACAGAATTAATAAAAATTATTTAAATAATTAAACAAATAGTTTAGATTTGTTATCTTAATAAGACAGTTTCCGTAACCAAATATCTATTATAATATTCTTCTAAATATTCATATTGTCTATTTTAATGTTCCTACTGTCTATTCTAAATGTCTATTCTAACATATTTTTCAACATATCTTACTGTGTTGAGGCCAGTAATTTTGCGGTCAAAATAATCTTTTGAGCTGCTACATATGCTTACCCATCTGAATAAGACTACAAACCACTGCTCTCGTAAATAGTTTCAGATTTTATCTATCTCACTAAATGCAAGTCCGTATTCATCAAGTTTCCTCCGAAATTAATATTTACTACTTAATTTTAAGTTGATATACCTATGCAGTCATTGTTACTATTGAAATTTTGATGACTATTTTTATTCTGCATCATACTTAAGTCCTATCTATAAGCCAATAGCAGTACGCTACATTTCAGTATTGGTGGACTCATCAGCTACTGATATAATACCTACTTTTCACGTGTCGATCCTTTTAATGCTGGCTGACGATCACTCAATTCATCTGCCTTTTAGCAATTAGATTTAATGAAATACTTTCGTCTAACAGTTTGCAAATTTAATTGAAATAATTTCTGTTTCAAATTAAATCATCGTTGGAAGGGGAATGTGCTACCTTCAATTTGAAAACCTACCTTTTTTCCTAACGAATACTATTATCAAACTTTTTATCTAAGTTTGTTTCCTAATTTTAAGTCGATATAACTTTGCAGTCATTGTTACTATCTAAATTTTGATGACTATTTTTATTGTGCATGCTACTTTAGTCATATCTATAAGCCAATAGCAGTACGCTACATTTCAGTATTGGTGGACTCATCAGCTACTGATATAATACCTACTTTTCACGTGTCGATCCTTTTAATGCTGGCTGACGATCACTCGACTCGTCTGCTTTGGCAATTAGATTTAATGAAATATTTTCGTCTTCCAATTTGCAAATTTAATTAAAATAATTTCTGTTTCAAATTAAATCATCGTTGGAAGGGGAATGTGCTACCTTCAATTTGAAAACCTACCTTTTTTCCTAACGAATACTATTATCAAACTTTTTATCTAAGTTTGTTTCCTAATTTTAAATAGATATACCGGTGTAATCATTGTTACTATCTAAATTTTGATGACTATTTTTATTGTGCATGCTACTTTTATCATATCTATAAGCTAACAGCAGTACGCTACATTTTAGTATTTGTGGACCTAATCAGCTATTGATCAAATACATACGTCTCACGTTTCGGTTCTTTTTTAATTTTGGCTGACGATCACTCGACTCGTCTGTATTAGATCTGATAAGCAGATTTCCTTTCTAGACGTAAGCCTATTTCGACACAAAGGCTTGATACGGATCCACATAGGAAAGCTGGCGTAACTGGGGAACAGCCGTTTGGTCCACTGACAGACCTATTAGATATAGAATCCAGTGGGTTTCTGCGATGTACATTAGAGCTATGAAAATGTGTTTTACGAACAAGAGAAGACGTATTAGGTATTGTGAAATATATACTTTGTTATTAGAAAGACAGTATCATCTGCAAACTATAAAACAAGCGTTTTTCAAGGCTAAAAGAATGAGAGTGAGGAACAAAATCGAAGAAAACCAAAATAAAGACATCCGCAACAATTTCTATTCAAACACTTATATTTCGGAAGAGTATAATAACAGATTAATCGATTCATTGAAGCGTAATGGGCAACAAAACATAATTTATTACAAAAACCAACATTCTCTGACCTCCTTTATTAAAACGAAACCAATATATTCAAAAAATAAAGTAGTGTATTGAATTCCATGTAAAGATTGCAGCAAAGTCTACATCAGTCAAACCAAAAAAGGACTACAAAAGAGACTTTAAAAACACAGGGGTTATCTTAAAAGAGGCGACGTTTCTTCAGCAATATTTAATTATTGGTTAAACAGCTCACATAATTGATTTCGAAAATACAACTGCTCTTAAATACGAGCCAGATACATGTCGTCGTTTAATCAAAGAGGCGGTACTCATCGAAATTGCATCAAGTAGGCAAGACAATAAAAACAATTGGTACTTAAAATTACCATCGGATAAGAGTTTGGTTGAACGACATATCAGTAAATTCTTTTGTTTTTATTCTATATATAGTATGTTAGAGACTAGTGTTTTCAGAAGAGGCCAAAAATACAAATGGTAGGTGATGCAATCTACATACGATTGTCATTGTACTTCAGTCATTTGTATTCTTGGCAGACACATAATGTTCGTCGCATTCGTAATGCCATCGATACTGATTTAGCTATCAAAACCGAAATATTTGCCCTTAATGAGCGAATGTATTCTACATTGTCGTAATATATAGGAAATAATTATATAATTTTTTTTAATTAAATAATCAAATAATTTTATAAGAAATAATTTATTATGTATTTTATTAAAATTCTAATACGCTTCCTGTACTTTGGACTTTCAACAGCTAACGTAAAATATTAAAATTAAAAATTTAATATCGTACGCCGAATCTTATTAAATGCCTAACTGAATTATAGCTGCAGTTACAGGAATGTTCTAAAAAATTACAGGCCTTATTTCAACATGATGTGCAATTAAAAATCATTCAATAAATTGTAAAATTACAAATTTTAAAATATCAAACAACGATCTTACTTTGATCCGCTCAGTATACGGTCCGCATTATCAGGTATTTCCATTTCACCAGTGATGTAAATTTTAGATTCAGTTGTTGCATCAGTCATTTCAACGCTTTACTTCAATACAGAAGACAGATTAATACACCAGCTGCATAATCTAGAAGATTGTAAAGTTTATTTAATTAATCCAGATAATTTTCTAAGCGCGTTTATTCTACTAAAATAATTTTTGCTTTAAAATTGACGTAAATATTTTAAAATTACTAGACTTTACCAATTTGTAAAAAATATTTTTGTAGAACATATCATTTTAACATTCATAAAGAGCCTAATGTTTCCTTAATTATAATCATAATATGTAACATAATATATAATATATGAACATATTATGTATAAAGAATTATTGAAGCTAAGTAAAGAAAAAAGGAAAATTTTATTTGATATTTCGCTAACTTCTGTTAGCATCTTCAAAAAATTACCTTTATAAAGGGTAATTTTCTGAAGATGCTAACAGAGGTTAGCAAAATATCAAAAAAATGTCCTCATTTTTTGATCTAGCTCCAATAATTCTTTATCAATGATGAATCATTATCAACTATTTAAAATCAATTTTCTGACTCCTTAAGAAAATATCAGATTAGAAATAAACTTATTAAAGAATTATTAGAGCTGGATCAAAGAAAGAAGGAAAATTTTATTTGATTTAATTGAAATTTTATTTCTTTAACTTCAGTAAGCATTTTTTGAAAATTACTGTAATTAATGTAATTTTCTGAAAATAAAATTTTTCCTATTTATTTTGATCCAACTCCAATAATTCTTTATCAATACTAAATCATTATGAACTATTTACAATCATTCGACAGTGTCACGAGGCCACTGGCCTGCAGTTATCGATAAGCTTAGAGAAGATCGAAATAAAGAGATCGAGATCTAAAATGTAATTTTCTGAAGATGCTAACAGAGGTGTTAGTATCAATTACAAGATTGTAATATTCTGAAGATGCTAACAGAAGTAAGCGAAATATCAAAAACAATTACCTCTTTTCTTTGATCCAGCTTCAATATTTATTTATCAATAACGAATCATTATCAACTATTTAAAATATTATGTATACTTTATATTATACTGCATATAATATAACATTTCTATCATATATTAGATATTTTCTATGAAAAGCGAAAACAAAACTTAAAATCTCACATAAAAAAACAGTTTTATGAAGAGTACAAAATACGTAGACACTGTTAACTGATGTGAATTATTTAGAAACCGACAAAAATGTCGTGATTCATAATGATATCTATGTAGCTATATTTAAAGAGCGCAACAAAGCATATATGATATAGAATTCATTGAGTAGACATATCTATTCAGGTGTTAAAATGAAAAATATATAAATTATTCTGAAGAAAATATTGAAAATTCATATAGTTGAAAATTCATATATATTATAAAACAGATTAATCTATTGATAATATATACTGTTTCATTAATTTTTTTATGGTCAATGAGACCATAAAAGGTCAATTATTCTCTCATTTGGCCTTTTATTCCGAGACGAAATACATCAGCGAAGGTATAAATAAGATAAATCAAGATAACATTATTGGACTATACGAGTGCCGTATAATATATTATATTATTAATATAATATAATATATTATATTATATTAATATAATTATAATATTATTATATTATAATAATATTATTATAATATATTATATTAATATGCCGTATATTTATACGGCATAATGTGTATAATTTACGGCATAATTTATATGCCGTAAATCAATAATATACGATTATTGATTATCACATGATCAATTCATTACTGATCACATAATTTTGTGATTAATTATGATTATAATTTTGTGATCATCATTTTGTACAACGGTAAAATGATCATCATTTTGTACAACGGTAAAATGATCATCATTTTGTACAACGGTAAAAATAATATTGGCACAGTTGCAATTAAAAATAACATTTCGATGTTTAAACATAAAACTATTATATAACAATTGGACGATTATTCTCAATAATGTGCATTATAGCAAATGCTATAGCTAAAGTGTTGTTATGTACACCAAAGACTATATCCCTAAATAAAACAACTTTAGATCTTTTAAAAATTTTAACAAGATGTAATGAAAAAAAAATCAAATACAAAAACTACTGAATTACAGCTGCTTGCTGGCCTTCATTTCCTCCTCGGCCTGTTTGCGGTTTCTGTCGTGTGGAAGAAGTTTATCGGCGAAGCAACCTTTGCAGTATATTTCTCCATCCTGATCTTTATAGATCTAATATGTATATACAAACAATGCAGTTTCATAACCAAAACCAAGTAGCTACACATCAACGCGGAAAAGACACAAAGCTTCAAACATTCCAACTCAACAAGCTGCAAACATCCAAACTTACACCACTTGCGAGTAAGGTGCGATGGAGTATGATGTAATGTCTGAACATAAATCTGCATTCAATTTACAGCTGAACGAACAGTTGAAGATCAAGAATTTCTGTTCGGCTATTTAAAAAAAAACGATTTATTTTTACGTGACAAATGCGTTCCGGCGCACGCTTACATGACCACAACAACAAATCTAAATCATGTTTCGAGGAGGTGGGTACAGAGGCGGCATTTGAATGCAATAAAGGAGGAAGCGAGGCGGACGTCGAGTGGGAGCTGATTCCAAGCGAGTGTGGCAGCGACGAGGAAGGATCGGAGACTGTAGTTGTTAGAGTAATTGGGAACGTAGAGTAAGAGGGAATTACGGGAACACAGTGAGAGAGAGGTGGGACTAGTGTCATCTAAGAATGAGAGGTTGATGAACGATGGGGAGCCGATAGCGATGAGACGAAAAGTTGCGAGAAGAAGGCGGAGTTGTATGCAGATGTGGATGGTAATCCAGGAGAGTTGGGCAAAATATGTGGATGTGTGGTCAAAGCGACGGAGATGTAGGAGCACTCGAACGGCGGTGTTGATTATTCGTTGTAGGGGTAGGATGATGGATTTTGAAGAATTGGCGAAAAGGCTAAGGCAGTAATCGATTTTAGGGAAAAGAAGCGATGAAATAAGAGACATACATGAACAGAAGTCGATAAGGGGGCGGATTCGGTGGATGTCACGGAGAATTAAGTTAAGCGAGCAGACCTTGTCACGGACGAATGGTTAAAGGGAAATGTGATCATCGAAATGGAAGCCTAAGAAAGTGAGATTGTTGACTATGGTGATGATTATTGAGGCAAAAGATACAGGGGGAGGAGATATGTTAGGTTGACGGGAAAGGATCCACATTATTTTAGACTTGTCTGGGTTTAGAACGAGACGAAAATGGGAGAGACATTTGTAGATAGAAGAAAGACAGTTCAAGACAGAAATGCCGATATCGTGTATGCGATGTGCGGGTGCATGAGCACATATGGGAATGCCATCGGCGTATTGCATGACGTTAAAAGAGTATGGTTCTATAAACGGAGAGAGATCGCCGAGTAGAAGAGAGAAAAGCAGGGGTCCTAGGACTGAACCTTGTGGAACCCCGCAGAAAATAGCGCTGGGAGAAGGATGATGAATTTGAACATACTCGAAAAGAACGATCGAATATATATGAGGCAAACCATGCTAAAGAGGAGGAAGAAAATCCGTAATCATAACGAAGGCGAGAATGGAGGATGGAGTGGTCGACGATGTCGAAGGCGGATGAGAGGTCGAGGGAGACATCTTATCTAGATGTGTGGATTGATGGCTGTTTTAAATAAATAACCATAAATAACTAAAAATTATTATTAATGCCCACATTCTTAGCCATTTACTATACTCGTCTCATTGTTTATTCAAAGACTAGACGTTAGAGTAACTTGTTAGAAAACGTATTACGCAAGGCAACCAACCTCATGTACAATCCATCTAGTCTATCATAAAGTGAGAAGCTCTGGACATTGAGATTCCATTCGATTCGTGCATTGTTTGATAGTAGAGAAATGTGTCTAACTTGCTATTTATTCCATATTCATAATCATGATTTATGGGAACTATGTCGCCCAAGATCACGAGCGATTCGAGAGGACGCAAAATGCCTATTTGTTAAAAGAGAAAATTTATAGAAGCAGACAATTCGGACCACGGATTGAGGATCGATGAAATCGTTTGAGTGAAAGCACAATATCCACATCCACATTGAACCAAATAAAAAAAGTCACTGCATTGTGATTTAGAGTTCATATTTTTATACTGTTTCATTTTTAATCAATATAATGCAAATTGAGCGCTGCCCATAAATTTGTTATAAAAAATAATGAAAAATAAAGGTATATGAAAATAAACGAAAAAATAAATCGAAATTTATTTATATAAATTTATTTATATAAATGTCTTTGTCATTATTAATTTGATAAAATTAGTATTTCCAAAAAGCATATAATGAAATGAAGTTTGGTAATCTAATTATTAAATTAACGAACGATAATGCTTATTTGAATTTATATTTCATACATTTATTTTGGTAAATCGGCAAGTGGTAAATGATTAATTTTAATCATTTGATATCTTTAATGACTCGTACATAAACTAACGCCTCATAAACATTATTTATATGTTCGATGTGCTATTCAATTGTTCAGGGCGTTTAAATATTGAGAGGAATAGAAAAAGAAAGTTATTGTTCACAAATTTTTGACTATTGCAAAAGTCCTTTTTTAGTATTATGTTTTAACACTTAACACGCCGAAACGGTTAATAAGTCGAATCCTTTTAAGATCGACTATGATGTCGTGCGCAGTATAATTTCCTGTATGTATTGGCCCCACCGATCAAAAGTAGGCATTCAAGAAGCTTGGGATCACTTTAAGACTACATTACATTGTTTTCTCGACTATTTTACTCCGATACGTCAGAATCGTACACGAAAACTACATCCGAAATGGTTAGATGCGGAATTGCTTGCTCTAATCAAACACCGTGATAGATGTTTCCATGCGTTCAAAAAAGGGGAACATTCTTTTGAACACTACCGTCATTGCAGGAATACGGTTTCTATTCTGAAAAAAAAAAACAGAAAAAACGCAGTTTCATCTCAAATATACGCCGCTCCACTCATAACAATCCTTTGGTGGCTTTCAAAAGCATACTTTCACATCCTATACACTCGACAGATTGTTCATACCTATTGGCCGACAATGGGCCAATCTTGACCTCCCCAACTGATGTAGCTGCCCATTTTATGGACTATTTCGCTATCAAAGAAGATAGAGTGTTGATCTCCGATGGTATAATCCAAACTAAACACAATGTACTTCTACCTAGAGTAGTCATATCTAACATTGAATTTAGCGATGAAGAGGTACTGCACGAGCTACTTAAATTACCCCGCAACGCCGCGTCAGGTCCTGACCATATACCTCCAATACTCTTAAAGGAATTAGCCCATGCAATATACGTGCCCTTAGCTTCTATTTTTAGAAGTTCACGAAACACAGGTTATCTACCATCTAATTAGACTAAGGCTATTGTACGTCCAATTTTCAAGAAACGGGATAAATCCCAGGTTTCTAACTACCGTCCCATCAGTCTCACATCTGTAGCTTGTAAGGTATTAGAAAAATTGATTCTTCGTCACCTTAGCGCTTTCGTTAAAGCTAACAATCGCCTCAGCCCCAGTCAGCATGGATTTAGGCCAAATTGCTCAACGGTAACGAACCTTGTAAAAGCGAGAGCAAGCTGGGTGGATTCGATGAGGAGTGGTTCCAAAGTAGATGTGATATTTATAGACTTATCGAAAGCATTCGATAGGGTTATTCCCAATTTGCTAGTAAACAAATTATCTAACATTTATGTAGGGGCTCTTTGTTACGCTAGATTCAATCATTCGTAAGCAACCGCTCGTTTGCAGTACGCATAAGCCATTATCTTTCTGGTTACTCAATGATGACGACAGGGGTCCCGCAGGGATCGGCAATTAGTCCGACTCTCTTTAATATATATGTAAATGATATTACAAACAACTTAACGTCGAAATGTGTTACCTACGCAGATGATATTAAGGTTTGGAGGCGAATCATTGATGATTCCGATGTTAGCGCTCTTCAAAAAGACCCGGATTCCATAAATAAATGGTGTATATCTAATGGGCTGATGATAAATGCGACTAAATGTAGACATATGCGGATCGGCTCCCCAGACATTCGTTGCTCTTATAAAATTGAAAACATGTCTATTGATTCTACAGATAAAATTGATGATTTAGGGGTATCTACGCTTAATACGCTCGATATGAGCGCTCACGTAAATAAAGTTTCGGCCAATTGCCGTCGTACTATTGGCATCATTAGACGATCTTTTGGATCACTAGAGGCATGTAGCTTCAGAATAATATACAAAGCCCTCATCGAATCTCGAATGCTACACGCATCTCCCGCAGCGTATCCACATCTGTGCAAGAACATTGTGGCTTACGAATCAATTCTCCGGTCGGCTACTCGTCTTGTTCCCACTGTCAAATATCTGCCGTTTGACCAGAAGTTAGAAATCCTGGGTGTTTCAACGGTTTGTGAAAGTTTGGTAAAAGCTGATCTTATGCTGGTATGGAGGGCAATTTTATCGCCCACTCATCCCCTCAACTTCATGTTTTGCATACGCAACTCCGAGAAATTACGTGGGCATCGACTAACGCTCAAACATCGTAGAAAAGTCCATCGACACTATCAGGATATCAGAGATCGAATAATAAACACTTGGTACAGACTCCCGTCATCTGCAATTGAATGCCGGAACATCCGAGAATTTCGGCGTGCGCTGAACAGTGTATCGCTCTCATAGGAAGTCGAACCTGATTTGAATTTTTTTTGTTTTACTGACATTGTACTTTTTTTACATTGAGATCCAGCCAAACGAGCCACTGCTCATCGGCTGTTGTATACTAATAATAATAAATATTCCTTGAAAAGGACTATTGCAATCGTCGAAAATTTGTGAACAATAATTTTCTTTTTCTATTTCTCTCGATGTTTAAACCCCCTGAACAATTATTTATACGTTTAAACATGACAACTGATTTATATTGCCCATTTTCAAGCGGTATCCACTTGTTCCACAGCAGATCGCCTTAGGTTTTAAATGGCTGTACGAAAACGACGATATAAGAATCAGGAACATTCGGTTGCATAAATATTTGGTTAATGCTGCTGAACTTTTAATAATATTTATTGCGACATGTTTTTATAATGGGCAACAATGAATCAATATAAAGTTTGTTGTCAAAAGATAATTACAATCTATATTCAGATTAGTAGTTTAATTGTAAGCTCGGATTGCATTAATTTTTAAAGACGTCAATCATATCGATAATTCAACTTTCTTCTACCACGTGAATGCGCATGTATTTTTTCTTTGTCAACTTGTCTTACAAATCACCTGAAAATTCTATAGAAAATGATAGAATTATATAAACGTAAAGGAACATAAAATTCGGACAACTGATTGTGGATCAATGGAATCGTTTGTATGTAAGCGCAATATCCACAACTACATTGCAATGATTCAAATTGTAATTGTCATTAAGGATTAATAATTGGATTTTTGTATCATGTTATGCAAATTGAACACCTATGAAAATTGTAATATAATTGTAATTAATATTTAATATAATGTTCGTTCTGTTGTAAAAACTATCTTTTCTATCAGTTATATTGTAATATTCATCTTAACTTGTCAATATTTTCTAATGTCATTGGGTACAGAGTTTTGCACGAAAATAAGGGAAACAGGAAAGGATGTTCTTCGTGACACAAGCAGCATCAACAAGTTAAAGTGCAATATGTACTAAATGACGCTATATGCGACATTTGTGATGATATTCATCGGATGACATGCGATAAATATATATATGGATACTTTACCAGTTACGGGATTTGTCTTGAAGACTGCGAATAAACTGGGTTTTGTAAATTTCGGAGTCTAGATTTGATATGTTGTATATTAAGCGTCTAAAATAATTAATAAACACATAAGTTTTTGGAAGGTTAAACAGTTCACGTAAGAAAGGTGACAAATAAGGTAATTTAAACCGCAGTAGATAATGATTTAACAGAAACGTCCACTATGTACTTTATAATCTAGATTGAATCTGTCAATATCGATAAAATCGTCAGCTGTCAATTCATGACATATGCAACGAATATCATATGACATGATAAGTAATAGCATTACGCGAAAATAGCGCAGTGTCTTTCGAATGATAATGATCCCAAAATAAGGCTGGATCATGCGACTGCTATCTTCGTGTATTTTTGCCGTATATGTTAGCTAAACGTCTATCGCGATGTAAAATGATTTCCTATATACGGATATCTGTAACAAAAATCCAAGAAAAATGCGGTTCACTCGATTCAAACGACTATCTCTGCGAAATTTAATGATATTCGATTTAGTGGTGCTTACATTAAGCTTATTGAACTCGCAATAAGTTTGATGCGTGATGATTACTTTAAGCTTATTGAACTCGTAATAAGTTTGAAGCACGATGATTACTTTAAGCTTATTGAACTCGCAATAAGTTTGAAGCGCGATGATTACTTTAAGCCTATTGAATTCGCAATAAGTTTGAAGCGTGATGATTAATTTAAGCTTATTGAACTCGCAATAAGTTTAAGCGCGATGATTACTTTAAGCATATTGAACTCGCAAAAATCAGAAAGTACGCTAAAAGCGATGAGCTATGGTTATAGTTGGGCAAATGATTGTTATGTCATCTGCATAAATCACTGAAACTATGCTCGGATTATAATGGGCTGACAAATAGCTGGGATTTGACAAATTATACTGGGATGCATATTAAACGTAGCACTGGAATATGTAGATTCAATTTTACACATTCTAGTATTGTATACGGCTGTCTAACTCGATGAAACAATTAAATAAATTATTATAATACATTATTTGCTATAAAAATTTCATCAGAGGAAATACGTTATTGGCGCGTATCGGAGTTTCATGTTATGTTGGTTTCTGGAGTAGGGACTTAAAACTGATAAAATATCAGTTCCTTCAGATGACCTCTAATCTGAGTTCTAATAAATAATAATAAATATCGTTTAATTAATTGATAAAAATCGAGTTTTTATTAACTTAAATTGAAATTTCTTTACCTTATAAGAATTTTGCAAATTCCACATAATTTTATATAGTCCCTCAACTATAGGTCGTATCCTTAATTCAAGAATCCTAGCTTACCAGTTCGGCTAAGAAGAGTGATGCCCCGATAATTGGAACATACTCTTCGGTCACCTTTCTTAAAGATCGGTACCACCACCCCACTTCGCAACTCACTTGGAACCTTGTCCGACTTCAATGCAACGTTAAAGATCCGTCTTAGCCACTTCATGCCAACAACGTCATAGCCTTTAAAGTTTCAGGTCGAATATCGTCTACTGCAGAAGACTTGCCATTACAAGTTTTTTTTAACAACAGCAATGACCTCTTCTATAGAGATGAGCTCTTCCATTTATTCTAAAGGTTCTACTTCTACAAATGATACCATATCCATAGGATTAAGGAGACTTTTAAAATGCTCTTTCCAACAACCAAGAATTTCTTCAATGTCAGTCAGCATAGATTCGCTCTTGTCATAGACAGTTTGAGAAGTTTTCTGCTTTCCAACACGATGATACTTGATCGTCCTCCAGAACATCTTCGAAGCTTACCCATAATCAAGATCTAAGTGCACTTCTAAACTTCCTTCAAGCCTCTCTAATTAATATATTAATTATTCAATTAATAAATAATTTTATATAATTATTTATTATTTGTAATGATTTATTTTATTTATCATTCTTTTAAATTTATATACAAATACATAAATGATGCATATTTCTTTATATTTATGTATTTATGTAATTATGAATATTATTAAATATTAATATTATTAAATATTAATAATATTTATGTATTTATATTTATATATTTATGAATATATAGTCAAATTATTAATGTATAAAATAACTGAGATATGTAAGATATAATTAAATATTGAGGAATAGAGGTCAAAACCTGATAACTTAGCAGTTCCTGATGGATTTTTCTCCTTATTTGAATACATCGTATATTATTTATTAGTCGATTGATAAATTTTATTTTTGGATTTGAAATTTTAATAAATTTGTTCGATATATCCATAAAATTTAATAAAATCTTATATAATTATTTATTATTTATAATTATTTATCTTTAATTTTTATTTATATATAGAAAAAATACGTAGACTCAGTTATCAAATTTTTTATTTAGATACTAAAGAAACTAGAAGAGTTTAAGGGTTAAGTAAGAGTTGTAATACGCTTGATAAGATTAGTAAAATTGGCTGAATATACGTTATTGGAAATATACTGTGACGCTTGTGAATAAAGAATATAATAGCGGTGAAAATCCAGGTTTGAACAAGTAACTGGTAGTTTAATATACTAGAAATATATCAATAATTTATATTTCCAAAGGTTTATCATTGCTGAATTTATCAACACTTAACTAAAGCTACATATGTTGTATTATAAATTTAAAATGGACATACCTTATTTTTAAAAATGATTTTTTTAAGAATAGGGCCCGAAACCTGATAGCATAGTAGTTCTTCCGATGGTTTATATTACTTATTCAAATACATCGTCTATTATTTATAAGTCAATTCATAAAAATTGATTTTTATTTTAAATTTTTATAATTTTTTCGATATATCAATATACATTTAATAAAATCTTATATAATTATTTATTATTTATAATTATTTATTTTGATTTTTAATTTATATATAGCATAATATACGTAGGCTCAGTTAGCTAATCTGATTTATTATCTTAAAGAATTTTAGGAATTTATACATTATAAAAAGTGGCCAGTCTCGAAATGTTTTGTTCGAAACTAATTTTAAGATATAGATACATCAAACGGTTTCGTTTGTTTGTTATGTGGTCAGTTTCGAACATTTTTGCTCAAAACTAATTTTAAGATATTAATATATTAAACGATTTCGTTCGTTTGTCATTCAAAATATGTAGCCTTAAGTGATCTGCTTGCTCAATTAATACACTAAACAGTTGTTTTTATATTTGCCCCACTGCTATATTGAGTTGAGGAGCATAAGCCGAAACCTGAGAGCATATCAGTGCCTCCAAACGATATCTGCGTCGTATGTTATTTATTAATAAATTTATAAAAATTTAGTTTTAAAAAATTCGCTAATCTAACGTTTAGCATCTTAATTATTCTAGAACTAAGTATATTATCTATAAAAATCAATCTATAAAACGTGAGTTATGAAAACTTCTTACCTTATAGAAATCCGAATTATATAAAATCTTAAGATTAAAAAGTGCCTATTTTTAACTTTATTTATGAAACAAAACAAGTTAGCTGATTTATTTGATATCGTTTGATGTCAATTCCAAATGTAACTTAACTATCTATCACACTATAAATGGTAAAATATTTGCACAAAGAATTTTGGTCACTAAATGTTCTGTGTATTCCTTATTATAAATGGAAGCATATTTGCAGAGCAGATACACAATCAAACCTTGGTCGTAATGGGTCCTTAGACTAACAACTATCTTGTTTAAGATACAATAGTGATATGAAGTCATCAATTTCCTGAAAACATTTACTGTAAAAATGTGTAATAAGTCAGAATACGAAATCAAATCAAACTCAGAATACGTTGCATATATAGTCGGTCCAATAGAAGATAATCAATCTGCGATAGTTACAGAAAGCATATAGAGGCATATAGAAAAAAAGACCAAATCTTGTTATACAAAAAAAGACAGGACGAGCTTTGTTTGCTACCCTGGTTTATCCCCTTAATAATTTAGCACATATATTTTCGTTAATATTAACCTGGTTTATCGAAATCCAGGAAAGTTTGAGATAAAATAATGTGAGTTTAGTTCCACCTAACAGATCTGCAACATCTTTCCTTTAGGCAAAACCAAAATTCAAATTTTTCTAATAACAAAATATTGTATTATAAATTGATTTAGTAAGATTTACAATTTGAGAGAGTTAAAAAGTATTTATTTAAAGTCAAATTTTCGATAGCGGCTGCTATCATCAGAAAACACAAATTGCTGTTTTGAACATCAATTCGAAACAGCAAAACAGTAATTCACGATTGAAAAATATTCGGTCAAATGGACATGAACAAGTTAGCTTTACATCTACCGATATAAATATTAAATACTCTATTACTAGATTATTAAATAAGAAAACTACCTAGAAAGATAATAAAGGATAATGAATTTGTATGTTGTACGCAAGATGTTTAAAAAATCAATATGCAATCAATATTTGTAATCCTTCAGATTCGTATCACTTAAAGCATTATAATATTGCGTCATACACGTTATTTGAAGCTATCATTTTGCTACAAGGCACATGAGTCCATCACCAAGAGCAGGAGGACAATTGCTGGCAAATTAATATTTTTTCCAAATTACATATCATCGAGTAACCTTAGAAAACAAAGTATAACAAACTTAATCTTCTGAGAATTGAAAGAAATACTTATCTTTCTACCAATATATAAACCAAATGGGTGCTTATATATGATGAGTCACAAGCTACTTACAATAAAATTTACTATTTAGTAAATTTTACTATTTAGTATATAAAACAATTGCAAGGATGTACCTTTCTAATGATAATTGAAACCCCGGAGTTGACATTAATGCAGATCCACTGTTAATGAGGTAATTATAAGATTATTCTACAGTAAATATACTGCATTACAATTAACAAGCTACTAACAATGTCAAACAACATGTGAAATACTATTGAATTATAGGAACCAAATAATTAATTACTCTTAATCCACATGGCCCTGTGACTACAAAAACTAGAAGTGGTTTCCCTGTACACAGGAAATCAAAGATATCAGCGAAATTACATGTAATAAAGACCAAAAATTGAGAACCATAGGCTTAAACGCAGTTTTGAGCTTTACTGTTATCTTTCGTTACAATTTATGCTATATATTCATACATTATATTAAATGTTATCCATATTATATTTATAAATAATATACTATATATGATATATTTATATATCATACAATTAAAATATATTAAATAAATTACCATAATATTTAAGAGATCAAGATAATAAGGTTATGTGTCTTTTCGATTTGGCGCTTCCGAGCTCGGAAACGTACATCTATTGTAGAAAATATATATTTTTGCTTCTAGAGCGTACATCTACTATCGAAATATTAAACTGAATATACATATTTTAGTATTATAAAAAAAACTTATAATTTTTTAGCAAAAATATTGATGACATAATAACTTCGTCGATATAAGCATTGAAAGACGGGAATTGTAAGTACATAACTGTTAAATTCAATGCAAAGTTTTATTTCGCTATGATAAGTATAAACGGTTATATCGTTATTTTTATGATATTATAGTACTTTAAATTGGAATATATGCAAAATATTGATATCATGAGGTATATATATTTACATTTATGAAATCTCTGAATATTTATGGTTCTAGTAAATTAATTTTTCTTTATTCAACAGCAAAAATAACAAAAATAATAGGTTTTTACACAATAAAAATAGATTTTCAGATCTGGAAGAATTTAATGGCAAAACTAGTTATTAAAACAGCAGAAATCGAGTTTATTTCAATTCTTTAATAGATTGTATCATGTTTTCGAAAATATCATCGCATTCACACTCTTTAAAGTGTATTTAATCACTTTGATTCCCATTAATCTTTATTAAGGCTGTTAACTCTCAGTTACCATATTTCCCACTTTACTCCTCTTTATACTGGAATGGTTTTATAAAAGTGTATTTAATACTTCCTTGTATTAAAAAGATTTCTATATTTAATCCATATTAAAATAGACATATAATAAGGTTATATTTAATTTAAAATTCGATAAGGATATATTTTAAAAGTTACGGATATAATCTTATGTTATAGAGTTATCTTACATCGAACGAGATGTGGACAAATTATAGCAAACAAGGTAGGTCTCAATCATGAGCATTTAATGTGCGGCTCGTCACCGACGACTTTTTTCATTGGAAGCATTGATGCTGAAACTGCGTTATTCGTAGTAAGCGGTTTCGACCAAGACAATTTACTAGTAAATTACCACATTAAAATCTTTTAAACAGCAAACTGGTTTAAAATCAATAACTCAATGATGTCCTAATCTTATTCTTTAAACAAGTTGACTCTTTTAGCACTTTTTATGTAAATATAAAGCAAATATTTGGTACGAAAAAATAACGATTTAAAATTAAAGAAAATTGATAATAATGAAATATTTTCGAAGAGTTATGGTGTGATATAAGAATTTCGTAATTGGATTTAGAACGTGGATGTCTAAAAGCCAAATTATCATCCGTAGACATTGTAAATTTAAACTATATTTTGTTTTTATAAAGTACTCTGGAGATGTAAGTGTATTTCAAAAATATTATTTTATGCTCCTAGTTTTCATTCAGGTATTGGCAGACACCATCTACGTTTATGACGAACTTAGCTGAGGGTATTTAAACAAAAGTAAGAACATAGGTATTGTACAAAACAACTGCAAAATTATATTTATTCAGCACTTGACAACTCGATATCATCATGCTCACTTGTATTTTGGAGATATTCTATTATCGACTTTGCCATTGAGCCATTCATGCATCCATTCAACCTTCTCAGTGACTCTGTCAAACTGCAAAATGTTTCAAGAGTTCTCTTATTCAAACTATCTAATTGTTTGTGATATTCAAGTAAATTAGATATTTCGCTACATCTCTGATTATTTTCCATCGTTTACGTGGTCTGCTAACAGAACTAATTATCTGAAACAATTTACAAAATATTATACCTGTCTTACTTGAAAATAAGTAAGTATTTTCCGTATATTTACTATAAAATAATCATCAAAAAGTATAAAACGATGTAATTTGTAAGCAGTAAAATCCTTGTTCGAAAATAATTTTTACGCGGATAAAATGCAAATATAATATCGATAAAAATTTAAATAAAATTTCTAAAATTTCGATTTAAATTTAAAAATTAAGTTAACATCCACTGCGAAAAAAAGAAAGAATTTAGTCTATTAGACTTCGCTGTTTAAACTAATATAAATGTGGAGATAATACATAATCTAATAATTTTTATTATACGGATTATATAAGGTTAAAAACAAAAGCGTATTATACAATACTCTTTTGTAACAAGCCCATTTCCATTCAAAATGAATTTTAGATGTATTTTAAGCTGATCTGGATGCTTTTTCAATCAGTTTAATCTAAATGTTTTCAAAATGTTCTTCAATCTAATCTAATTAGTTCTACTGACAAGTTATTATTGACCTGTAGACTTTGTTTTCCCGGTAATACAAACCTATGTCGTGTCAATAATGAAACTATGCATTGTTGATACGACATTAATATTTTTCTGCTTATTTTCAATCAAGTTTGATGATTTTCCATATAATATTAAATATAATACATTAGATAATTAAATTTCAAGACTTAGTATGTAATAATGGATAAGTATAAATCAAAAAATTATAATACAAATAGGTTTAAACTATTGAGCGAAATAATATAATATTATTATGTTAATTAATATGATCAGTTTTACACTTATTTATCGAACATTTGCATTGCATTAAAGAATGTGGATACGTTCTTTATAAAATACATAGAGTCAGTTATCTGATCTGATTTGTTTATCTGACAATTTATTATTGATCTTTGAACTTTGTTTTCCATAAGACCTTAGTTAGAAACACTAAATCTATGAATTATTGATATGACATTATTATTTTCTGCTAATTTAAAAGTTTAATTATTTTGTTTCTATTTCTTATAATGTAGAATTATGCATCAACAAAATTTAATTAAAATATTAAATTTACAATATAAAACTTGACTAAAAATTCACTTTAACTCCTGTTGATGACTTCCACATGTTATTCTAATACTTTGTACATTATTTATTAATCAATTCATAAAAATTAAATTTTATATACAAATCAACAAATCATCTAATTCAGTGTTTCTCAACCTTTTTTCAATCATCGCCCACTTTTGAACATTTGTGTTTATTTTTAAATATCGCCCACCTTGACAGAAAAACTGTTTTAAATTTTATATAAATCTTTATATTCATGTATTATAAATCTTTATATTCATATATTTATATCCATATGTATTATTGATTTGCTTTTTTAATAATTATCAATAATTATTATGTTATTGAATTAATTATTAATTATAACGTTATATAAATATATTATAAAAAATCTTATAATTATTTATTAATCTTTATTTTTATTTATATATTGTATAAAATACATAAAATATCAAATACTTTGCTTTCCCGGTAATACAAACCTATATCGTGTCAATAATGAAACTATGCATTGTTGATACGACATTAATATATTTCTCCTTATTTTCAATAAAGTTTGATGATTTTCCATATAATATTAAATATAATATATTAGATAATAAAACGTCCGTTGTATAAATTTAAAATGTGCACAACATTATAATTTAAGAAAGCATTCAATGTATAATTTCATAACCAAATATACAATTTTTGTTTTAAAATATCAGTCAAATAGAACACTGGTTTATTTGTAAAACCAAAGTTAATTTAAAATTTTATAATAATTTTATAATCTTATAATCATATAATAAAATAGAGATGTCATTAAATGCAATTATTTAATCCAAATCACGATCGATATAAGAAAACATTCGATATTATTATCAAGTAAATAATTGAAATTTTAATGTATTTTCCATATGTATTATTGATTTGTTTTATTAATAATTATCAATAATTATTATGTTATTGAATTAATTATTAATTATAACGTTATATAAATATATATTATAAAATCTTATAATTATTTATTAATATTTATTTATATATTGTATAAAATACATAAACTCAGTTATCTGATTTGTCCTGCTGACATGTTATTATTGACCTGTGAATTTTGTTTTCCCGTTGACCTGTGGACTTTGTTTTATCAATAATGAAACTATGCATTGTTGATAAGATAAGATTTTATAAGATTATAAAATCTTATAATTATTTATTATTTATCATTTATTTTTATTTATGTATAACATACATAAACTCAATTATTTGATGTGATTCATAAAATTGCTTTTTTGAACCGCTTCTTTGAATTAGGTATTGAAACATAGCAAATAAGCAAAGAAGATAAATCTACCTTGATAAAAAAGGATTACTGGGATAAATGAAAAAATTTTATATCAAAAAAGACTGTAGTTGTGCACTCAATGACTTGCCAATTTAAGTTACTTATAATGTTCTACGTAGATTATTATTAGCAGTCGGCTGATTACAATAGGTCCTTTCAAAGCCACTGAATTATAAGCGTCAAAAGAATTGTCTCTTCTTATCCGCCATCCTTTTCTTAGCTTGACGGCCTGGTTTCTTATTTTCAGTGAAGCGTTCCTGTCTACGCTCACGTATAACAGCCGGGTTCTCACAGAAGGGCCTAAAGGACGATCGATTCTTAACATAATTCAAAATTAAAATCAATAACGACAATTCTAAGCATACATCTGTCATAGTCGTAGTTTCCGCTTCCAGAGATCTAAATCGAAAAAAATGTCAAGAAAATAGAGGTTTTAAAAACGTTATTTTGAACTAAATCAGAATGTTTATACTCGATTTGTTTGATTGATATATTGACAGTCGGATTTTAGAGTAAGAGCTTGATGAGAACACCAACACAGATTTCCAATTTAATTAGATTTTACATGAATTTTCAATTTAATTGCATGTGAATAAATATAAAAATTTCAAATATAAAATAAATATAAAAATGTAATAAATATAAAATTTAATAAATATAATAATTAAATAATTTACTGATTGTAAATTCAAAATCTTTTTATTTAATAATTTTATATTTAAAAAAAATTTAAATTTGAGATACTGTAAAGAATCACTCATTATAACCACTGCTTATTTATGTTATAAAATACAATCAAATATGGTAGTATAGATATAATGATAGAATTGATATGAATGATTATTAACTTTTACACTTTTATTAACTCGTCGCTCTTCTTTAGGTTGTATATCGCTAAACTGCAAATGATTCAATAAAATAAATGGTGTTATTGATCAAAGTGATTTGCTAATGATCAAAGTTTGTGGACAAACTTTGATCGGTTCGTCCGATATACACTTTATCACAATCCTTACACGGTATTTTGTATATACAACAATGTATGATACATTAGGCTTTCCTTTAAATATATTATGGAAGTAGTTTTTGTTGTAGAGTATAAGTTCATCAGTATTAGCACTCATGATATTATTCTTAGAAAATCTATTAATTATTTTATTCCAACCAACATTTAGAAATGGAAGGTTTGTCCTTTAAATTCATAAATGGTTTAAATCATAAAGTTATTTTACAGCAAACCAATAGTTAATAGTAGCTCTGGTATTTAAAATGACAATCGGACGGAGTTACATGTTTTTACCCACAAAAAAATAAAAACCTGCAATTCGCTCGCATATACTAAAACTAAATTTGCACATTAAACTAAATATGAAATATTATAATTATTTATTATAATTATTATATTTATGTGTAATTTAAACATAATATTAATATATTTATAAAAAATGATTATTACAAAAAATAAGGTTGTATTGGACCTTTAAAATTCATGTTATTTATTCATTTTTAATAATTTGAATAAAATTAATTTTTATATTATTTTTATTTTCACATTATTTTAGTCAATTCTATATAAACTGTAAATTTTCTGTTATTAACAAATAAAAATCAAAATTAAAGGAATGTATGGAAATTCTTTCTGATACCTTTCTTCTGATATGTTCTTCTGAAATCCTTATTCTGATACAACGTCTATTATTTATTATTCAATTAATAAAAATTGATTTTTATTTTAAATTTCAATTTTTAATTTTAACTTAATTTAAATTATAAAAAATTTTAAAATAAAATTTTATAAAATCTTAATTTGACAGATTAAGTTTTTTCAAATTGCTTATAGCTAGTCGTGGTGTATGTCAAATAAAATAAAATCTTATATAACAATTATTTAATTATTTGTATTTAACCATTTATTATTTATATTTCGATTTTGATTTTGCTAAAAATAAAATTTTGATTGTGAGCATCTAAGGACAGATGACAGTGAGAATCTTTGATGCTATTAAATATCTTAGCTAATTTGGATATCAATAGATATCAGTTGTTACCCCTTGATTTAGAACAATTTATAAATAATTTATAAATTATTATAATTTATTATTTATTAATAATGTATAACAATTATTTATTATTTATTTATTATTTAAAATTATTTACATATTTAATATTTAATTAATAAATTTTGATTTGGCATTTTTCAATTTTATAATAATATTAAATACGTAGCCTCAGTTATCTGATATGTGCAAATAGAGAGTTAAAAATTGAGTTTGAGAAACATTGAATTGAAGGTATTAAATTATTAATTTAATGATTAATTAATTTAATTATTAATTTAAGGTATTTAAATTATTAATTTAATGAAATCATTAATTTAATGAAATTAATTAATTATATGTAAGGTAAGTCATATACTTGCAATCACTATTGACAATATCATAGATTCAACGGTATTTTTGCCATTGATGTAATAATCCGTAGTTATTACATCGTTATTTTAAACGTAAAGTTAAATCAACTCACTCAGGAGTGAATGACGTAATGGGTTAAACTTATAAAATGACATAATGGGTTTCGTACTTATATTTTGTACTGTATCATAATGATAAAACAATAAAATTTATTATATTTATATTTTAACATTAATCTTCTGTTTTGATTTGGCTGATTGAATTATAGAAAAATTATTTCCGAAAATTATCCACCTTATGACCTCTGCTATTTATTAGTCAATTCATAAAAATTGATTTTTATTTAAATTTCAATTTTTTATTTTTCTTGATATATAACATATAAAATCTCTTAACAATTATTTATTCTTTATTTACTATTTAATTAATAAATTTTGATTTGGCATTTTTCGATTTTATAATAATATTAAATACGTTACCTTAGTTATCTGATATGTGCAAATAGAGAGAGTTACAAATTGAATTTGAGAAGCATTGAATTGAAGGTATTAAAAATGAAATCGTATGATCATCTGTAGGTTGAGGAAATTATTTATTTTATTATTTAATTATTAAATTTTGATTTATCATTATTAGTTTTAAATTTTATAATTATATTAAATACGTAGCCTCAGTTATCTGTTAGCTGATTCAATTGATTTATTGAAATAGGAGTCAAAGTATTATTAAGTAAAAATTACTTTTAATTGATAAAATCAGCTTGTGAAAAATCGACATAAACTCCGACTTTTCATAACAAACTTGGGGAATTTAAATCGAGAGCATTGAACAAACTGCAAACTAATTTATATGAAATAAAGTATATAGTTCATTAAGTATTATTAATAATATTAATTAAATATTTATATTTAACAATATTAATTTAAACGTTTTTTGACGTTTGTATTTTCGACAGTAATGCTCTGTCGTATTAGTCAAAATCAGTATCGTCTTGGTTCGAGTATCACTAAGCACTTAAACTCAACAAAAACGCAAAACATTTAAAATGCTTAGTACGTTCTGTCCTATAGTTGCAGCGTAGACGGTGGAATAGGGTCATCTACAAATGCCACGATTATGGCGATTGAGTGGAAGCCAAATAAAAAAGGCAGCCTAATACGCGGATTCGGTCGACGGGTTGCGAGCGAAAGTATGTATCTCTGTTATTTATTAGTAAATTCATAAAAATTGATTTTTATTTAAAATTTCAATTTTTTATTTTTCTTGATATATATCTTTCTTAACAATTATTTATTATTATTTATTTCCTATTTAATTAGTAAATTTTGATTTGACCTTTCAATTTTATAATAATATTAAATACGTAGCCTTAGTTATCTGATATGTGCAAATGAAGAGTTAAAAATTGAGTTTGAGAAACATTGAATTAAAGGTATTTAAAATGAAATCGTATGATCATCTGTAGATTGAGGAAATAGAAAAACTTTTTTAAAATTATTATTTTTATTATTCTATCATTGCAGTTTTATTCTTTAAATGACTGGAAAATCATAATTTTAATAATATTTTTTATTATAATTTTTATTTTTGAAAAATAAATCATTAAAATCTTCTAAATAAATTAACGAGTCAAGCCAAGAAAGCAATTCTCGTTCTCACCACGTTTTATCAAAAATTTGTAACTCGAACATTTAAGGCAACTTACTCTTCAACAGGTTCGTTTACAATCCCACCAGGCATTAATTTATTTTCATCAACGGTATCGTCAAAGTCATCATCATACTCTATGTGATTAAGGTTCCGTGGAATGCTCGTTACGGGACTATATTTCTGCAAACTAGCTAACATCAGTGTCTTCTGTTTTGATGCGAGTGGATTATTTTCAACCACTGGATCTCTAAACATTGCAATAAAAACTCATTAGTAAAAAGTAAGTATCATCAATCAATACGGAATAATCGAGTAATCTTAAATGGGATATAGGCATCAGTCGCACAGACAAGTAAAGTCAAAAGACGCAAATTTATAAATGGAATGTATTATACATTCGGCGCAGATAGACAAATCGAAGTGGATATTCATTAAACGTGTTGCATGAATTTCACCAAAATGCTATACCACAGCCGTGTATATTTTATCGAAGGTGAATTTATTTTCCGAGTTTCTTCGCCAGACATAAGTCGCTCCAAAACACAGAGAGCAGATTCTTTAAAATAAGAAAAAATTCATAATGGTAAATAGTCACGATCCTCAAATATTCTCTTCGCCAGTTTATACCAGTTGAATTGGTGGTTCTTCTGAACGACCTCTCGTGTGGAGAATTTCAATTCACGGATATTTCAATTTATGGACAAGTACTGTCACACAAGCATTCATGTTCACAACCGTGATGACTCGTGTGTATGTTTCTTCTGTCACGAATTGTGTAAGTTTTTATTACACGCATTTGAGTGTTCGGTCCTATCCCATAAATCGTTAAAAGACATAGACAAACTTGGCATTCGTCTGACAATATAAATACCTGACTTTTGAGAACTCATCCTGTGGACGAAAGTTTAAATTTTCACAATGTTTTTTACATATGTTGTGTTGGCCCAAGCCGAGAGGCGGAGAGGCATTTAATAAATACTTGATAAATCAAACATTTTCATATTTTTAAAATTATAACTTTGATTTAAAGTTATATTTTTGTAATGAATAAAAATGTTTAATAACATCTTTTATTTTTAATCAATTTTTATATCGTTCAGTGCATTTAAATAAATTTTCAATGCATTTGCAATATAGCCATTGCCAAGTGGAAATGTTTGACCTTAATAAATACAAAATTTGAGGAGTAATTATTTGTTAAAACAGTAAATTATTTAGCTTTAATTATCGAAACGATTTAGTACCTCCAAGACTGTCTTTGTAGGTTCGTCTCAAATTCAGATGCTAATGTCAATCAAGATTAGGGAAAAGGTTTTTCCTGATGTGGAAGATTTAAAGTATCTTATAGTATTGTTCTCGAGAAACGGCAGGAACATCAAGGATATTGAGAAGCGGATTTGTGCAGCTAACGCATCAAAAACGCAGATTGAGAAGTGGGAGTTGAGTCTCCGTGCGAAGCTTTCGGTTTACCACGCAATCATGTAAGGTTAGGAATTCGGTCATCCGAGATGGACTCGGAGTAAAGTCGCTGCTTCTCCACATCGAAGAAAGTCAGCTGAGGTGGCTAGGACACGTCCTGATGATATTTAGGGATCGCCTTCCTATGAGGGTTTTCCAGGCCGGACTCTCTGGAAAGCGACCTCGAGGTAGACCTCGGTACATATGGATAGATCAAATCTCGAAACTGGAGGAATACCGCTTTTGGGTATCTAAAAGAGAACTCTGGTCTGTCGCCCAGGATCGCGATGCCTGAAGTAGTTTGGTTCGCGCACTGCATCTACGACTCGACACTCGGACAAGTGCTTGACAAGAATATCTTATATTATTATTTGTTTTTTTTCTTGTCAAAAATCGTTGTTGTAATTATAAAGTCGAGATTAAAATGTCAGTTTTTTGAGGTGTGACCGGTCTTAGCCTTAGAGAAAAGGTCAGGAATTCGATCATCCGAGATGGACTCGGAGTAAAGTCGCTGCTTCTTCACATCGAAGAAAGTCAGATGAGGTGGCTAGGACACGTCCTGATGATGTTTAGGGATCGCCTTCCTCGGAGGTTTTTCCAGGCCGGACTCTCTGGAAAAAGACCTCGAGGTAGACCTCGGTACAAATGGATAGATCAAATCTCAAAACTGGCGGAATCCCGCCTTGGGGTATCTGAAAGAGAACTCTGGTCTGTCGCCGAGGATCGCGATATCAGGAGTAGCTTGATTCGTGCACTGCCTCCACGACCCGACACCCGGACAAGTGGTTGACAGGAAAAATATTGTATATTGTTTGTTTTTCTAGTCAAGAAATGTTTGTTGTTGCTTTGATTAATATCGTTTCATAATTTATCCTGATATTTTTCTAGATATTTTCCATCTGAATAAAAATGAATAGATTGAAAAAAATATGTCAAAAATCAAATTAAATAAAAATTTACGTATAAATATATTATAATAAAAGTTATGGGAACTATTAAAAATTCAATAATTTAAATAAGATCAAATTCTAAATTATTTTTATTCGATTAAAGACACTAACCTTTTACCAATGTGCATAAGATTGGTGTTCACATCGCTGCGATGAAAGATATCAAATTCATCATAATCATAAATATTCTTTCTGTTATCAAAAGCGCGATCTAGATCAGTACTTGTATATTCTGTACAATTGTTTTGTTCTGGAATCTCTTCCGTTTGTTCCTTTTGATGAAGAAGCTTACGTAATGAATCTGGTAAATTATCTTCTAGTATAGCGTTAATCACATTATCTGGAGTTGTTAGCGATTTTAGACAAGTCTATTTAAAAACAAAACATTAATAGAAAATAAAAATATTGGAATAGTTGATAATTGGGATAGATTTTATCAAAATATAGAGTTGATTATTTTGATACATTTTATTTATCTAAAGTTTTAATACTCTTTGAAAAAGAGTTAAATGTTGTGGTTTGCAAACTGAAACGTATTTGAGATTTACACGCTTGAATGCATCGGGTGAGTAAATAAAATCCTGTCATGCTGCCCGGCAATTACGTCAAATTTTACACAATTTAAATTAAAATCAAGATTAATTTACAATTCTCAACAGGCAAAATAATTTTCCGTTTTTCCTGTATATCGTCATTAATAATCTGTAAAAAATAATCCGTTTAATTCACTAGAAACGGACAATACAATGCAATATAATACATACAATGCATTATAATAAATCAATCCTTTATTATAACTTACATTAAAAGTTTTCAATATTTTATAAATTTTTAAATCATAAAGAGATTGAAAATAATAAAGCCAGTATTATCTGTTCTCATTTGATTTGTAAATATTAGAAAGTTCACACGAACATTTACAAAAATGTGCTTATCATTAAATTTATATTTGACAAAAAATTTAAAAATATTTATATAATAATTATTATATAATATATTAATTACAATAATTAGCTAAATAATTATGCTAGTACAGTTACATAACTATAGTTATAACTACAGTTGTGATATGTAACAACAGTTACATATCACACAATACAATAACAATAATATTTTTCGAGTGCTTCCCACTTTAATGAGCATATCATATATAATAAATACTTCGAGTGTCGAATGAACTAATAGTTTTATTTTTGGATTCATATGGTAATTTCATTCAATTACGTATTAAAATATTAATATTATAATATAAAATGATTTAAATGCAGGATATCAATAAATTTATTAATTTTTATCACAGTTATACAATCATAACAGATTTAACTGTTAATAACTTCGAGTGTCGAATGAATTTCGGATTCATATGGCAATGTTCATTCATTTACATATTATAATTTTTAATATAATAATACAAATGATTTAAATGCAGGATATCAATAAATTTATAAATTTATATACAATCATGACAGATTACAGAATCGAATTAATAGCAATATTTTCAAAAATATAAAAATCAATTAAAGCAAATGTAGATGGAAGGAGGGCTAATTAGCCGCTAAAGAAGGATAACAATTATATTTTTTAATAATTTTTGAATATTTATTATTTAAAGAATCATTGGAGCCGGATCAAAGCTAATCTCTGTTGGCATCTTCAGAAAATTACATTAAATTAAAAAAATCTGATTAAATTAAATCAAATTGCATTTGATCTAATAATATCAAATTACATTTGATTAAAAATATTTAAAATATAATTGTATAATTGTAATTTTGTAGAATTATAATCAAATTTATATATCTAAAAAAGAAACTGACAAAGTATCTTTGTCAGTTTTTTCGAATGCATGACGGATTACATTACATTACAAAAAATATATTATTATAACATAATATTATATTTTATATAATGTATAATGTTATAATATAAAATATAATATAGTATATTATAGTATATTATCTGATATATATTATATTTATATTATAATATTATTATATTTATATTATATTATATTAATACTAATCTGACTTTTAATATTTCAACTTGTTTTACTTTAGATTTATTTTCACGTCAAGAATGTTCTTAACTGCAATAATATTACACTATTATCTTTTTTATTAAATACTTTTAAATGTTAAACGATCCAGTTTGTTTTCATTTAAAATGATTAAACTGTGTTGCATTTCATATGCTAGGTTCGATATGAATTTAACTTAGTTTGAAAAGCATCTATTCTAAACAATTGTCTTCTAGTTCCTCCTGATGACCTCTAATCCGAATTCTGATACATATAATTAAATAACGAACCGGTTTAATGTCTAGAATGTTCTTCACTGTTTAAACAAGTATATTTTATTCGAAAAATAATCAAATAAATTCTGTAATCAAATAAATTCTGAAGATACTATCGAAATATCAAACAAATTATTTTAATTTGTTTTTTCCCCTTTATATCGTGACAAAAAAATTATTATTTTCAATTTTCATCTTCAATTTTCTGAAAAAAGAGCTAATAAGCCCCAAAAGAAATTAGATTTAATATTCAATATTAATATTAATAATATTTAATATTAATATTAATATAATAATTAAATTTAATATTGTATTTAATTATTATTAAAAGTAAACGTTAGAACGAGTTTTATAAATAAAAATTAAATAATTTCCCCCTTATATCGTGACAAAAATATTAATTGACGAAAAAATTATTATTTTCTAAAATATAAATTATATTTCAAAAGAAAATAAAATTTAATAATATTTTATTTATTTCAACGATTATGTAAAAATATATTATCATTTAAAAGTTATGCCACATTACCTCGATAAACTGATCGCTAAGCTCAGGCATCACCTCTTTAACGCAGTTGATAGCTTGAGAATCAAAACATACTGGATGAGGCGTAGACTCATCTTGAACGCATTTTGGTGACATGGTGGAATTACTAAAATACAAAGAATTGCCAAAAGCAGCAACTAATTTTAATTACCTTCTTTCACACTTTTTCAATGACAATAAAATTGATGAAATTGAAAACAAATTATCGTAGGTTGCCATAATTCTGTAACATAAGAAAGATAAAATATTGCTTCATTTCATCTAACCGTTTTGTTTGCATCAATTCATTGAAGAACACATACGCGTTCTCTGCGTACGAAGTAGGATCAGCGGATCTACATACATCATTGTAATTTAGTAAAATATCAGCAATTAATTACTCGTTTTCAATTTTATCCAGTATTGTTTCCTTTAAGAACTGGTGTAAAAATACGGAAAAATCGTATTCCGATCTTTCAAAATTTACAGCTGGACTAAATAAAAAACTATGACTTCTAATTGATAATCAACAATTTAAAACATCCGTTGTATAAGTTTTAAATGTGCACAACAATATATTATAGGAAAACATACGATATATAATTTCATAACCAAAATATACAATTTTTGTTTTACAATATCAGTCAAATAGCAGCACTGATTTTTTGTAAAACCAAAGTTAATTTAAAATTTTATAATAATTTTATAATCTTATAATCATATAATAAAATAGAGATATCATTAAATGCAATTATTTAATCCAAATCACGATCGATATAAGAAAACATTCGATATTATTATCAAGTAAATAATTGAAATTTTAATGTATTTTCCATATGTATTATTGATTTGCTTTTTTAATAATTATCAATAATTATTATGTTATTGAATTAATTATTAATTATAACGTTATATAAATATATTATATAAAATCTAATATTTTTTTATTAATCTTTATTTTTATTTATATATTGTATAAAATACATAAAATATCAAATACTTTGCTTTCCCGGTAATACAAACCTATGTCGTGTCAATAATGAAACTATGCATTGTTGATACGACATTAATATATTTCTCCTTATTTTCAATCAAGTTTGATGATTTTCCATATAATATTAAATATAATACATAAGATAATAAAACGTCCGTTGTATAAATTTAAAATGTGCACAACATTATAATTTAAGAAAGCATTCGATGTATAATTTCATAACCAAATATACAATTTTTGTTTTACAATATCAGTCAAATAGCAGCACTGATTTTTTGTAAAACCAAAGTTAATTTAAAATTTTATAATAATTTTATAATCTTATAATCATATAATAAAATAGAGATGTCATTAAATGCAATTATATAATCCAAATCACGATCGATATAAGAAAACATTCGATATTATTATCAAGTAAATAATTGAAATTTTAATGTATTTTCCATATGTATTATTGATTTGCTTTTTTAATAATTATCAATAATTATTATGATCAACAATTATTATTAATCAACAATTTTCAGCAAGTTTTTTCTTATAATGTAGAATTATACATCAACAAAATATTATTAAACATTTATTCAAACTAATAAGCGAAAACTTTTTACAATATAAATCTTGACTAAAAATTCACTTTAACTCATTTTGATGACTTCCACATCTTATTCTAATAATTCGTACATTATTTATTAGTCAATTCATAAAAATTGAATTTTATTTTAAATTTCAATGTTAAATTCTATCTTTATATAAATATATATTATATAAAATCTTATAATTATTTATTCTTTATCTTTATTTTTATTTACATATAGTATAAAAAACGCACACTTAGTTATCTGATCTAATTAGTTCTACTGACAAGTTATTATTGACCAGTGGACTTAGTTTTCCCGGTAATATAACCTCAGAAATACTGAATCTATGCATTCTTACATTATTCTTGATACGACATTATTATGTTCTGCTTATTTTCAACCAAGTTTAATTTTTCTTTTTCTTATAATGTATAATTATGCATAAATAAAATATTAGAATATTAAATTTACAATTTATAAATCAATTTTATTCTTATAATTTTACAATATAAAAAACAACAAAATATTATTAAACATTTATTAAAACTACTAAGCGAAAATGTTTTATGGATGGATAATAAACAATATGCTTTGTATTATAGGCACTAAAATATAAATATTATTTATCTTTATTTTTGATCTTATCAACTTTGTTTTCCCTGTAATATAACATCTGTCAGAAATACTGAAATTATGTATTCTTGAAACGACTATTTTTCTGCTAATTTTCAAGCAAGTTTAATATATTTTTCTTTTTTTAATTTTTTATCAAGTTCGATAATTCTTTTCTTTTTCTTATAATTTTGAAAATAAAAGAAAACAAAATATTTTATGATACCGAATCGTTAGTTTCACTATATTTTTCTACTATATTTTAGCTTAATGGATTTTGTTATTTCTTATAATGTGGAATTATGCATTAAAAAATATTATTAGATTCCTAGTTTATAAAATTAAAAATTTATAAAATTCATTGAAAACATCAAAATTACATTTTTGCTATCATGAAAATGATAGCAAAAATGATGACGAAAATATGATAATACCTTTCGTTGTTGTAATCAATTTGGCTTTCTTCAACATCGTTTAAAACTTGGTCGATAAGGTGAAAGAATTTCTCGAAGTGTATAATTAGCCTGTACATTATAATTTGTATTCAAGAAATTATCTATGTAAGTGGTTACCATACAAATTCAAATAGTTATTCACATTCAAAGCAGGATAGATCACATTCGGAACAATATCGACAAATAATCTTAAACAAGATGCTGCACGTTGAAGAAACCCACAGGAATAGTGTAGATCATCGGCATTAAGCTTATAATGACGGTGATGACCGTCATTTATCTTTACGAGCATATTCTCGTAAAGTTTATCTACAGACTGAAAACATTGATAAACAGTTTCCAAATATTTAAACAGTTGCAATACCTTTAAAGTGTCTTGTAGAAAAACGGAAAAATCAGCTGTAAATTTGGGTTGTTTGCTAAACAGATTTTGTATGGCCATAGAAACAAGTTTTTCATTTGTACAATAATATAGATTTGCAAATGCAGCAATGTCAACTACATTCCAAATACTGTATATACATTCAGAAAATAACTTTTCCTCAAGATATACATTCTAAAATAGACGATCGTAAATGTGAAGTGAGTTTGGAAGACTTACAGTATCTTCAGATTTAGAAACGGATAAACGCAAACAAACAAGAAAAAACAATCGATAAAGTCGTTTTTCATCACATTCAAATGGATTATCTGAGGATAACTTTTTATTCCTATTCAAACAATATGGAAAAATTATCAAACATCAAACTTACGAGAAATTGCTATGCAAATATGAGCGAACAAATGCTTTAAACTGTTTCTGACCCAATACCTAGCAAATTTTATAAAAACATTAAAAATTAATATTAAATTATTAAATATTTTAATTTCTAAGTTTTAAGATTTAAAATTACTAGAGAAATAATTTGTTAAATGACTAATCACAGAATTAATAAAAATTATTTAAATAATTAAACAAATAGTTTAGATTTGTTATCTTAATAAGACAGTTTCCGTAACCAAATATCTATTATAATATTCTTCTAAATATTCATATTGTCTATTTTAATGTTCCTACTGTCTATTCTAAATGTCTATTCTAAAATAGTTTTATATGAGTCATTTTAAAATTACGAAAAAAGATATAATTAAACAAGTAAATTTAAAAATTAGAAAACCTAAAAATGATTCGTACACAGTAATAAAATATTGTATTCGCTAAAATATTGATAACTTTGTACGCATCGATTGTAATTCATCCAAACTTGGCATGATATTTGTGTATTAATGTCGATTGCTAACTTTCTGATTGTCGATGAATGCTGCAAAATTAGACGTGCATTTACTAACGTGCACTTTCTCCATTCTTTTAGAATTCAAAGCATCTTTGAATGATAGTATTATTTAGAATTATTTAGTCATTAATTATTAAAAATATTAAAAAGTATTATAGTTTCGCACTATATCGATAATTCAATAAACAATTACGTATTGGGTGGTGCAAAACTGCATCAAATCATATAACTCAATATTTTTAAATTTAATATTTTTAATTTAATATTTTCTAACGAACTGTTAGCTCAAACTTAAAATTATTTTCTTTTAAGCATCCTTGAAATTAAATTATCTAACTGAGTCTACGTATTTTATATAATTATAAAATAAACAAAACATAATAATGATAAATCAAAATTTAATAATTAAATAATAAATAATTGTTATAAGATTTTATATAATTTAAATAAAGTTAAAATAAAAAATTGAAATTTAAAATAAACTTAATTTTCATGAATTGACTAATCAACTCATAAAATTGATTAGTCATAAAATCGATCAATTTTTTTAAATTGATCATTCATAAAATCTATCATGAAATTATTATTCTGTAAATTATATAGACTTGAATTTAGTTGAAATTTAAGTAAATTCATTTACTTTAATTTATACATAATTAAAGTAACATGTTTCCTAAATAAAAAAATCCAACAGATAAAGATAAGACATTAACGACTTTACATTTTTGCAATCGATATTCTATTTTAAAATATTGAATTTGGAAAGATATTACTCTATTATCTAATTTTATTTTTATAGTCAAAAAGAAACAAAAAAAGCTCAAATGAAAGCTTGCAACTTGAGTGCGATATGTACATTTTACAAAGAAAAAAACTTCTTTTACAAAAAAGAAGCAAAAATTATATGAGCATAAAACTTGAAGTTAAAAACTACGAAAGTGACTGAAAGTAATTCAAAGTGTTGTTTATAATACCTGAGACCAAAACTCGCATAAATCCAAAGATAACAGCCACTCAAGATCGTCGGATATAAATTTATAGAGATGCGTACGTGAAGTCTCCGTATCGTTTTGATAGTAACTGACAAACTGTTTTTGGTCGAAATGTTTGATCGGTGTCTGTATAAAAACAAATAAGTTACTTTTAAATACGGTCAAAAGTTATGCACATTTTAAGTAATTATATTTAATTACATTTTATTTAATTATGCACTTATTGTTGCAATTGATATTTTGAAGGCATTGCACGATACTTTAATCATATCTATAAATCAACAGCACTACGCGACATTTCAGTATTGGTTGACATCATCAGCTACTGATCCAATACCTACGTTTCACGTTTCGGTCCTCACTAATTTTGGCTTTGATCCTTTCAAATTTCAGTATTTATTTCAAACACATCATCTACGTTTCACGTTTCGGTTTTTACCGATTGTTGACGATCACTCGACTCGTCTGCTTTTATTGGCAATTAGTTTTAATAAAAAACTTTCGTCTTCAATTTAAAACCCTAGTCATCTACAGTTTGTTTCTTAATTTTAAGTTGATCCAATACCTACATATCAAGGTTCGGTCCATTTAATGTAGCAGACGATCACTCGACTCATCTGCTTTATTGACAATTAGATTCAATCAAATACTTTATAATTATATATAGCGAATTTCATTGAGATCATTTCTGATTTCGATTAAATCAGCGTTGGTATGGGAAGGTTATACCCTTAATTTAAAAGCCTATCTATTTTTAATTATTATAGTAATTATATTAATTAAGAACACTAATTTTAAGTAATTGAAATTTTTGATGACACTGCAGACTGTTTTTATCCTGTTTATAAGCCAACAACAGTACACTACATTTCAGTATTAGTTGACCTCATCAGCTACTGATCCAATACCTGCGTTTCACGTTCCGGTCCTTTTAATGCTGAATGACGATCACTCGACTCGTTTGCTTTCATTGGCAATTAGATTAAATGATAGACTTTATTATAGTTTTCAAATTTAATTGAAATAATTTTAGATTTCAAAATTAAATCAGTGTTGGTAGGGAATGGTGCTAGCTTCAACCAACAATATAATGAGCATTAATCAACCATATAATTAACGTTTTATTTATATTAACGTTATATATACGGTAATGTAATTGTAAAAGCTTAAGCATACCAAATAGATACCCCAGATATATTGATAATATGTTTATAGCCTTTATAATAAAAAGTGGACTCGTGGATTTTATTGGGAATAGGTAAAATTAACCTATTCACAAATAGTAGTGTCTATTTCTAGTATAATGAAAATAGTGAAATATTTTTATGAAAACCTTAATTTTAAAAATTAGATGACGAAAATTAGAAAATCGGAAATGAAAATGTCATAACTCGATATCAATTTTATAATATTATTAATTAGAAATTATTATAATTATTATTTTATAATTAGTAATTTTTATTTTATTTTTATCAATAAACAATTAATGATTTAAGTTGACTTACCAATTCGTAAATACACAACATCGAATCTTCTGTAAATGGAATAACTTTCTACATAGTATATTTGAATTCTAGAATAATGAAATAAAAGAACTAATTTAGAGATAAATAGAAATATGATAACGCATTTAAATTATATTTATTATCAAATATAAAACTATTTAATACGATAAACTATTCGAAACTATTTGTTTCGAACGCTCGCATAAGAATAAACATTAACATAGTTCATGGAAATGACATCATTTAATTGGTCTAGCAGATTCAATCTTCAGTCAAGAATGTCTTATGGCGCCCCTTGCACTTAATTTTACGTATTCATTGCCTAATGTAAGGCGAAAAATATGACAGGTAGTTTTACCAAAGATCTTCAAAGTCCGTGTAGATTATTGATCAAGTTATTGATGCGGTTATTAATTCGATCAATATTTAAATATTTTGAAGAACTTTCAGAACACATAATATAGATTTGCAAATGCAGCCATGTTAACTACATTCCAAATACTGAATATAAAAATCAATTAAAACTCTTATTCTTTTTCTTCAGCATTTGTTCCGTTTCGTAACAGAGTCCGCTTTTTTCACTGCCCTTATTGATGGGCCTTATTGATGGTTGATGTTCGTTTGCGAGAAGAACGCGGTCCTACCATCGTAGTCGCCTATTCGCGAAGTTCATTGAGACACCATTTCGTACTGTTGATACGACGGTTTTGTTTTACGACTGGATTGTCACGAAGTCTATTGCCAACCCTCTTCCTTTCTCAGCACGGGCTTGGGACCGGCCATGGCGGAGTTAACATCAATTAAAACTACTTTAAAATTATATCGTAAAGATGATATATTCAAATTTACAAATAAAAAACATATTTTTGCATGAGCATTCATGTATTTCATTTACTTTGAAAAAATACAATAAATGATAAAATTTTAAGAATTGCTATAAAATGTAATGAAATTGGTTTGCATCAAAATTAATTAAATAATTTTATAGATAAATTTTTAAAAATGTATCTATTAAAGATACATTATAGAATAAATCTTAATCGTTTCAAAAAAGGATATTTTTAAGTGACAAATGCGTGCAGGCGCACGCTTACATTACCACAAAAGATAAAACGATAAAACTTATAAATTTAAATCATGTGTCGAGAAAGTAGGAACGGAGGCAGTATTTGAATGTAAAAAGGGAGGGAGCGCAGGACGTCAAGAGAAAGCTGGTTCCAGGAAGGTAGGGCGGCGACGAGGAAAGATCGGATGCCGTAATTGTTAGAGTAATTGGGAACGTGAAGTAAGAGGGAATTACGAGAACACAGCGACGGAGAGGTAGGGTGAGTGCCGTCTTAGAAAGGGACCTTGATGAATGATCGGGATCCGACAGCAATGAGACGAAAAGTTACGATAAGAATGCGGAGTTGGATGCGGATGTGGACGATGGAAATAGAGAATTATGCCAGATATGTAGATGTGTAGTTGAAGCGACGGAGACGTTAGAGCACGCGAACGGCAGAGTTGATGATGCGTTGTAGGGGTATAACATGGATTTTGGAGAATCGGCGAAAAGGCTGAGGCAGTAATCGATTTTAGGAAAGAGAAGCGATGAAAGAAGATACATACAAGAACGGAAATCGATAAGGGAACGGATACGGCGGATGTCACGGAGAATTAAGTTAGACGAGCAAACCTTGTCACAGACAAAGGGTTTGAGAGAAAGGTGATCATTGAAATAAAATTCTAATAAAGTGAGATTGTCGACTATGGAGATGATTAATGTGGCAAAATATACAGGGGGAGAAAATATGTAAGGTTGACGGGGGAGGATCCACATTATTTTGGACTTGTCTGGGTTTATAACGATATAAAGATGGGAAAAACGTTTGTAGATAGAAGAAAAACAGTTGGAGCCAGATAGACAGCTTTGCGATGGCATGAGCATAGATGATGATGTCATCGGCGTATAGCATGACCTTAAAAGAGTTAGGTTTGATAAACGAAGAGAAATCGCCCAGAAGAAGCGGGAAACACCGGGCACCTATAAATGAATTCTGTGGGACACCGCATAAAATAGGGATGGGAGTGTTTAATTATGAATTAGAACAAACGCGAAAAGAGCGGTCGGATAGATATGAGGCAAACAATGCTACGGAGGAAGACAGGCCGTAATTATAACGAAGGCGAGAAAGGAGCATTCAGTGGTCGACGATGTGGAGGCGGAGGAGAGGTCGAGTGAGATGAGAACACTACAGAGCGCCTTGTCATCGAGAGTGGATGTGAGTTTAGAGTCGAAGAGAAATGCGAGATCGTGAGGAGAAAAAGATGTTATTGTGGGAGAAGATAGAGACAATTCAAGTAAGGCGGAGCAGAGATAGTGGAGGTCAAGTTTTATCTAAGAACAACGTAGGATAGTAGGTGTGTGAAGAGGGGTGTTATTTGAAGTGAGATCAAGGGTGACGAGAAAGTGATAGGATAGACCAGGATCGGAAATGAACAGTAAGGAGTATGCAGCAAAACAATCAGGGACAAATATGATGTTCAATGCCCCGCCAAGGGCATGTGTGGGAGCAGTGGAAATGAGTTTGTAGTTGTAAGGAATTAACATGAACCGGATGGAATCGGTGAAAGAGGGGCCGTCGATGAGGATGTTAAAGTCGCCAAGAACGTGGGAAGGAATGGAGTACAAAAAACAGTAACACAGGATGTCAGCGAGTTCGGTAAAAATAAGGACGTAGGAGCGGATTAACCAGGACGGCATACAATATCAAGATCTAGAGTGATCGGGCAAGAAGAATGACAAGTAAGCAATTCAAAAGAGCAAGGACTAAAAGGAGGAGTGATTTTGCGAAGAGACGCGGGATCTTGTTCCCATACGAAACATATATTGATCCCTATATATATATATATATATATATATATATATATATATATATATATATATATATATATATATATATATATATATATATATGATTAGAATATTTTTGAAACTGGCGCTCTGGGTCCATCAAAGAATCTTTTATATATAATAAGTATTAATTGAAGCGAACTCTGCTTCAACTCTGCCCAGGATCCATTAGAACGAATACAGTATAATATATAATTATAATAGGATACTGGTAAGCAAAAAATAATAATGACGTTCCGCCCGAAGGCTTTTTCAATCTAAAAATAAGAGAACAATTACAAAAGTAAGCAAAAAATCAAAAATCAAGGTTATGTCTCTCCAAATATAAACATGATCTTCATTTAGATCGTATGGTGAATCACTCGCGATTTCTCCACAAATTCTCATTTCCATTTTATTTCCTTTCTATATCATCTACAATGTTGTCGGCTACAACAGTATATTCAAATAAACATTGTTCGTTTGTTAACAAATGTTTGGCTGCGCAGTCGGTTGGTCGTTTTGCTCGCGAAAGCAGACTTCTTTATCACTCTTAGACGATCTGATGGTAGCCGGCAGCACTCATCAGTAGGGTGAACTACCATCAGTCGTTTCGGCTGCCTTGTGATATATTTAAAAGGCATCTCCGAGAATTTGCTAACGTAGTAGCATGGGCATAGCCTCTTTAAACTAACAACGTGCTTTCCGGATCATCCTAATTTTATTTGGCAGGAATTTTAATTGCTGTCGCTGCTTGCTTTCTCACAGGATCCCTTTATCGGATACGTTTTTATAATTTAATCGTAGAATAAAATTTTACACATTCTACGATTAAATTATAAAAACGTATCTGATAAAGGGATAAAGGCGAAGTGTATAAACACGAGTGGGTATGCTGTTCCGCCAAGTATGTAAGTCAAACAGGATCATCGTTAAACATCAGGGCCAACAACCGAAGGGCCGACTTAACAGCTGTACGCTTATATAACGACGGTGCTGTCAGACATTTGATAGAAAATCCAAATCACAATATGGTCACAACATTAATCACAGCCGTTAGTGACAACTACCACCGCAGGAAAGTAGAGCAATTTTGGATAGGTCAGCTCATGACCAACAAAAGTTTCAAACTGTGACATTGTACTTTCATGTTGTTCTGTCTTCTGATTTTATGTTTGCTTCTTCCGTGTACAATGTACAATATAAGTGTAAACGAAAACGATTGTGAGTAACACTGATAATTTGTAAACTGAAGAAGGGGAAATCCCGAAAGCTATTTTTGCTAATAACAAATTAAATTTTCGTTTGCTCGATTTGAAAATCTATTAATATTTTGAAAGAATTGTCATCACGACAATCTCGAGCAACGCCGATTTGACTAATCCTCTTATATATATATATATATATATATATATATATATATATATATATATATATATATATATATATATATATATATATATATATATATATATATATATATATATATATATATATATATATCGAAAAATCGCTATATTAACACTCTTAAATATATAACACTATATATAATTTTTGAGCTTTATAATGCACAGGAGCTTTTAAATTCTGTATAATCAGTATTAATAGTACAGGTTTTTAAAAGTAGCTATCGTTGATAAACATCCACTTACAAGTCCACTAAATTACAAATTAAAAGTTTTATAACAACAAAATTAAATCAAACAGAAATTGAAGTTGATGTTTAATCGAGGGGTACTAAAATTAAATGGTGATTGGAGAAACATTCTTTTACACACTCCCACAGTTGCGATAGTGGAAGAGTATGGGATAGCTTAAAGGAGTGGTTGAATCAAATATTAAAGGAAAAAAGAGCGGAGACTGTTTGAAGGACGGAAATGAGTCAGTTTAGAATACGACGAATTGGGATACAGTAAGGGTATGGAGATGCATATAAGGAGGCGAGTTTGAGGAAATTAGTTGAAAAGTGATAAAATAATATGAAATAGAATACGGTTTTTTAAATTTAGCCCGTTGAGTTTAGAGAGACAAGCGAAAATGTGATCAAAATGGCGAAGAAGGCGAAAGAGGATTCGATCGTCGGAAATCACAAAGGGCTGAAAAGGAAGAAACGAGGGTTTTGAAAAAAAGTAAAGTGACTGAGGCAATAGTCATCTATTAAACAATAGACTTGATATTAAATAGTGACGAGTTAAAATCAAGCGAGCTCGTGACACTGCAAAAAATCACGAAGTTGGACGTTGCAAGATCGGGTTTTGTCGCGAACTAATTGATCGACAGAAAGACAGTTGTCGAAGTGAAATTACAAGAAAGTGAGATGATCAACACCAAGAAGTACAAGTTTATTAGAGCAAAAGTCTACAAAATACAAATGTATTAAAGTGGCTATTTAAAAAAGATTTATTTTTACATGGCAAACTCGTGCCCGCGCATGCTTACATGACCACGAAGAAAAAACACAAACAAAAGTCTTAATCATGTGACGAGAAGGTGAGAACGGAATAGGTATTTGAATTTGATTACGGAGAGAGCGCGGCGAACGTCGAGAACAAGCTGATTCCAGTCGAGTAGGGCGGCGACGAGAAAGGATCGGTGACCGTAGTTGTTGGAGTTATTGGGAACGTGAAGTAAGAGGGAATTCCGGGAACTCAGCGATAGCGAGGTGGGGCGAGGGTCATGTAATAAATGGGGGTTAATGAACGATGGGAAGACTACAGCGATGATACGAAAAGTTACGAGAAGGCGGAGTTGGATGCGGATGTAGATGGAAAGCCAGGAGAGTTAGACAAGATATGTAGATGTGTGGTCGAAGCAATGGAGACGTTGAAGAACTCAAACGACAGAGTTGATAATGCGTTGTAGGAGTAGGATGATGGATCTTGGAGAATTGGCAAAAAGGATGAGGCTGTAATCGATTTTAGGGAAAATAAGCGATGAAAAAAGAGACATACAAGAACAGAAGTCGATGAGGGGGCGGATACGGCGGATGTCACGGAGAATTAAATTATACGAGCTAACCTTGACGCGGAGGATGGGTTTAAGGAAAAGGTTATTATTGAAATGGAATCCTAAGAAAATAAGATTGTGTACTATAGGGATGATCGATGAGGCAAAAGATACAATGGGAGGAGATATGTTTGGTTTACGGGGACGGATCCACATTATTTTGACTTTTCGGGGTTTAGAACGAGATGGAGATTGGAGAGACGTTTATAGATAGAAGAAAGACAGTTGGAGGCGGAAATGACGATATCGTGTATGCGATGGGCGGGTGCATGAGCATAGATGAGGATGTCATCAGCGTGTTGCATGACTTTAAAGGTGTAAGGTTTTGTAAACGGATAGAGATCGCCAAGCAGAATAGAGAAAAGCAGGGGACCTAGGACTGAAACTTATGGGACCCTGTAGAAAATACGGATGGTAGGGGAGTATGATGAATTAGTACAGACGCGAAAAGAGCGGTCGGATAGATATGAGGCAAACCGTGGTATGGAGTAGCAAGAAAAGCCGTAATCATAAGGAAGTTGAGAAAGGAGGATGGAGTGTTGACGATGTCAAAGGCTGAGGAAGGGTTGAAGGATATGATAACATTATATTGAGCATTGTCGCGAGAAATGAGTAGGTCGTTATAATGTCGTGCATTGCCTTCATTACCTGTCGTGAGAAATGTCTTGCATTACCTTCTTTCCCTTTCTGCGTTTAATCTCAACCCTCACACCTGACATAGTTGCTTCCATCAGTCTTAAGTACAGATTCAATAAAGTAGCTATTGTTTACTCGAATTAAACAGAATTTGCGAATATGTGTTTTATGACCGGTAATTGTACCAAAAATAAATTATTTTAATCTTTATGAAAATGTTATAATTAATTAGTATTACTTATTAATTTTCATTATTTATAAGAAATTCAAACTCTAGAAATTTAGGCAATCCAAAATCAATATTGACAACGCGTTGACTTGCCATTTCGCTTTATCAGTAATAATATTTTTTAAAGTACAGGTTCATTAATGTGGTATTGCAGATATACATCCACTTAAAAGTCCACCAAATTACAAATCACAATAACCAGACAGCTCTGTGGCATTGTCGTAACTAATATGAATTTGAACAGTACTCAACTTTCACAAGAAGGCATTTAATCAATATAATGGTAATCATTAATCACTTGTTCATTAAACTCAAACTTGCTGGTAGAAATGTTATATTACATAACTTTTAAGTAACAAAAGATCTGCATCCTCGCTACACGTTTATCCATCAACATTATGATATTCAAAACAATGATACGATTATCATTGTTATAGTCAATAAAATTTAGTTTTCACACAATGCCGTATATACACATGTCAACAGACGAAAACTTGCAAGTCGTAAGATAACTATCAAAATCAAGGTAATTTTAATAATTCGAATATCCATTTTTATAGCTTTGTAAATTAATAGGTACGATTAAAAAGTAAAACTAGTTTTATTCCAAAAATTCAATATTTCGATAGCTCTTGTTATCATCTGGAAAATCGGTAAAATTAAATTATAATTATTAGTAAAATAAAATTTTTAATTTTCTTATAAAAAAAGAAGATTTAAATATATAAATATATATTTAAATTTGGATAAGGAATTAATCGATCAATTTACCTCAGAGATTATCTAATAAGAGATGATACAGATTTAATTAATTTAAATCCATTCAAATTTTTTTATATGAAAGATTTTTTTATAAAAATAAGAAAAATATAAAAATAGATTTTAAACATTTTTTAAAGAAAAACAAATTTATCTTCAAATTTGGAGTCAAACTAAATTTTACTTCTTTCGTTCCTATGAATAAATAAATAAGAATTAATTGATCAATTTACCTCGTAGTTTATTTGGTACGATATAATACATATTTGATTGAGGGAATTTTGCTCACAAAATTCTTTTTTTAATTGAAGAGGACGAATAAAAGTTTAAAACTAGTTTTATTACAAAAATTCTCAATATTTTAAAACTCCAGTAATTGAAATATTTATCGGTAAATGAAATTTTTAATTTTCTTATAAAAATATAAATTTATATTTAAATTTGAATAAAGAATTAATGGGTCAATTTGTCTCAAAGATTATCTGCTACGATGTGATACAGATTTGATTGATGGAATTCCATTCACAAAATTCTTTTTTAAAATGGAAAAAGAACGAGTAACAGTTTAAAAGTAGTTTTATTCCAAGAATTCACAATATTTCGAAAACAATATATCTTCAAGAAATTACAACTCGATCCAAGTTCTCACATATGCATTTTTCTTATTTTGTAATAGAAATAAGGCAAATAGAAATAGAAGTTAAAAATGCGTTATTCCGAAAGTTAACAATATTTCAATAGCTCCTGTGTCTATTGAGCTATTGATATTTCAATATAGCTATTGATATTGAGCTATTGATATTTCATTAGCTCAATATCATCCTAAGGAAAATACAAATTGATTATTACAGAATTAGTAAATAATATAAAGATAAGAGACGTTTTTGTATTTGCATTTTTTTTATTTTATTAAATATAAAAGGAAAATAGTAAAAATTGAAGTAAAAGAGTTAGAATGTAATTAATTATTCTGTAATAAATAAATTAATTAATCGATTATTTTTTATTATGTACTCAATTATTATTAATCAATTATTATTGATTTTCAAAATTTAATTTCTATGAAATTTGGTGTCAATCTAAATTTTACTTCTTTCGTTACTATAAATTCATGAATATGAATTTATCGATCAATTTATCTCAAAGATTATCTGCTTAGATACAGATTTGATTGATGAAATTCCGTTCACAAAATTCTTTTTAATTAAAGAGGAACTAATAAAAGTTTAAAAATAAAACCAATACGAAAATATCTAATTAGATAGTATATATTAATATTAAAATATTAATGCATATTAATTAATATTAATATTATATTAATATATAAAAATATTATAGGAAATATAATTGCCACTTAAAGCAGACGAGTAGAGTGATCATCAGCCAACATTAAAAAAGACCAAAACGTGAAACGTATATGTAGCTGACTGATGTTGGTTTATAAATAGGATAAGAACAGCGTGTAGAATAAAATAGTCATCAAAATTTCAATAATAACAATGATTGCACAAGTATATCAATATAAAATTAGAAAACAAACTATAGATGACTAGTTTGATAATATTAATTAATTGCAAAAATAGGTAGTTTTTCAAATTGAAGGTATATCATTCCCTTAGAAACGCTGATTTAATTTGAAATCAGAAAGGATTTCAATTAAATTTACAAAGTAAGAGTATTTCATTTAATCTAATTGCCAATAAAGCAGACGAGTCGAGTGATCGTCGCCAAAATTAAAAAAGACCGAAGCGGAAACATGTAAATATATATAGGAAATATGAAATAAATATATAAGTGAACTGTATATATTTACTATATATAGTTTCTTAAAATTAAGAACCAAACTATAGATGACTAGTTTGATAATATTATTAACTAGGAAAACAGGTAGGTTTGCAAATCGAAGATAGCACCTTCCCCTACCAACGCTTATATAATTTGAAATCATAAATTATTTCAATTAAATTTGCATAATGTAAAACGAAAGTATTTCATTCAATCTAATTGCTAATAAAACAGACGAGTCAAGTGATCGTCAGCCAACACTAAAAGGACTGAAACGTGAAATGTAGGTATTTGATTATTAGCTGATGAGGTCCACCAATACTGAAATGTAGCGTAGCGATGTTGGTTGAATGCGATCTGTTGATTGCAGATCTTACACTAGTGTGGATGTCGCTGCGCGTGCCTAACCATCCGTGTAAGCAGCTGTTCTGTCTTCGTGAATCCGCAATGTTACGTGGACACGAGCTATGTTTGAAGCATCGCTCAAATCATTGAACAAATTGTACGACAGTGATGGATCGTGTCTGTAAACGATGGAATGGATTATCACATGGTGTGATCAACAGCTCTTCTGGTGCAATTCAAAGAACGCCTAAAGCTTGACCTCGTGAACTCTTGATGTTTTTTCGTGTTTCTGTTCTTTTTTATTCAATGTGATGCTTCCTTACGAGCTTCAGCTCCCTCGGAAGTCGACATATAATAATTATACATATCGTTAAAACAGCTTGCTGAATAAAAAGTCATCAAAATTTGAATAGTAACAATGACTGCACAGTTATATCAACTTAAAATTAGGAAACAAACTTAGATAAAAAGTTTGATAATAGTATTCGTTAGGAAAAATAGGTAGGTTTTTAAATCGACGGTAGCACATTCCCCTTCCAACGATGATTTAATTTGAAATCAAATAAGATATCAATTAAATTTGCAAAATGTAAGACGATCCTCAGGCAACATTAATAGAACCGAAACGTGAAATGTAGGTTTTGGATCAGAAGCTGATTGAACTCTGCCAATACTGAAATGTAGCTGTTGGCTTATAAACAGGATAAAAGAACGTGCAATGTCATCTGACGGATGTCGGTCTTCAGTTCGGTTCTATCAGGATACCATATCTGCTTTTTGCAGATGATGTTGTCTTGTGGTTTCTTGTCCTGAGAACTTGTAATGCCTACTAGCTCGATTTAAGATGAAATGTCAATTGACAGGGATATTGGTTAGTATCTCCGAGGCGGTCTCTATGTGTTTGTCTGGGATTCATGTGCCAATGCCAATTTGTATTGGGGAAAAGGTTCTTCCTGATGTGACGGATTTCTAAAATCGTGGAGTATTGTTCTCGAGGGACGGCAGGAACATCAAGGAGATTGAGAAGCGGATTTGCGTCTTTGGGCTAAGCTTTCGGTTTACCATGCAATCTTCGTTTCTATCTTAACCTATGGTCATGAGCTTTAGGTTATGACCGAAAGTATAATATCTTGAATATAGGCGACCGAAATGAGGTTCCTTTGGGGTGTGACCGGTCTTAGCCTTAGAGAAAAGGTTAGGAATTCGGTCATCCAGAATGGACTCGGAGTAAAGTCGCTGCTTCTCGAAGAGAACTGTAGTCTGTCGCCCAGGATCGCGATGTCTGAAGTAGTTTGTTTCGTGCACTGCATCTATGACCCGACACCCGGAGCAGTGTTTGACAGGAAAATCTTATATTATTATTTGTTTTTTTTACCTGTCAAAAATCGTTGTTGTAATTATAAAGTCGAGATTAAAATGGCAGTTTTTTGAGATGTGACTGGTCCTAGCCTTAGAGAAAAGGTTAGGAATTCGGTCATCCAGAATGAACACGAAGTAAAGCCGCTGCTTCTACACATCGAAGAAAGTCAGTTGAGGTGGCTAGGACACGTTCTGCGGACGTCTAGGGATCGCCTCCCTCGGAGGGTTTTCCAGGCCGCACTCTCTGGAGAGAGACCTCTATACAGGTGGAGAGAACAAATCTCGAAAATGGCCGAAGACCGTCTGGGGCTATCTGAAAGAGAACTCTGGTCTGTCGCATAGGATCGCGATGTCTGAATAGTTTGGTTCGTGCACTGCATCTACGACCCGACACCCGGTCCAGTGCTTGACAGGAAAATCTTATATTATTATTTGTTTTTTTTGTCAAAAATTGTTGTTGTAATTATAAAGTCGAGATTAAAATGTCAGTTTAAATATTGACGTTAAAAAATAATTGAATTAATATTTGTGTAAGCATTTTTCTTATAATATATCGTAAATTGAGAATACAGACAATCGAGTACAGCCGTGTAGAGAGCGACTTGACGAGGGCTTACAACATATTTTCGCCAAGTGGTCATCCTTGCACCGATATTCTATCTGTGCGGACCCGACTTAATCTGAGAGGACATGGACGTTGCTTGTCACGGAAATACACGTCTTTTCATACCGCCACCGTGTTTAGCAGCCGCGTGGTTTACATGTAGAATAGCCTCCCAATGGAAATTGTGATAGACACTTATCGGAGGACTTTTAAGGATCTCTTTAAAAATAAGTTGAAGAACAATATGGACGCGCTCTCAATTTTTCTTTGATTGTCTTTCTGTTTTTTCTTTTTTATATATTCCCTATTTTACATATTGTAATGTCCCTGTATGAACCTGAGCGCTCTTTTATTAGTCTATAGTAATAATATGATTTTAGAGTAGGTCAAACACAGATTTAAAATTTACAATCTAATCCGAAAAATAGGCATGTAAAATGGATACAGTAAAATGGCCATTGATAGCTTTTCCCGATTTTGATTACAGTAAACTAGGCAAAATTATATAAAATGAATAATAAAACATTTACAAAGTAATATGACACTACCAGCCGTAAATGTCGGGGGAAGCTTTTTGTCAACTGTGTTTTAAGAAAATTTACTGCAATAAAATAATTCACCTTTTTTACACCAAAATATCTCTCCTGCATAATTACAGTAAATAAAACGAGAAACGAATCATTTAACCATCCAAATATTACATGATATTTGACTTGATTACAAGATAACTTTTCTCAAATAACAAATAACTATAACAAATCTAGTTATATGCATGGCTTAGCAGGATGCCAATACTTTGAACGATGGATTCATATTTCATAAACGTTGCTTTCGTAAGTCTAAATTTAATTATGTATCTCAGTGTCCTGATTGGCTTGCTGCAATATTAATTTGTTATTTAATACTAGCAATATAATAACAATATAAATAAAACTAAGATTAAAAATAAATATTTATATCTAATAAAATATTAATAGTAAATATTTAACAATGCAAATGTTAACAATGATTTATTATACAATTTATTTTTGTATTTGGCTTAAATTTACAAAGCGATAAAAAATTATCTTTAACACGCTTAATCCAGCTTCCAACATCCAAGAAATAACATGTGCAAGATACATATCATCGTTCGAATTTGAAAATATGATGTGGAGCGTGCAATTTGCGTGGATATAACATGAATCGAATGCATCAAATACAATAAAATTGAAAAGAAATATTGCCATACGATCCTCGTTCAACTACGTATAAAATTGCCATTCATTTTCATCATCGTAACAGTGCAAACCGTGAAGCTGTTCATCTCGTACATCCTATTTAATATTCCTTCGCCATCTAAATACATCTCATACTTCTTTCTTCGCTTACGTTTTCCTTACTCTACCTCTCCCATATCAATTATCAATAATTTACATCCTTCCGTCAAAATCATCGTCAGCAACATATCCGATTAACCGATTCAACACTTCACTTCTGTCACACATGCTCCAACCTATATAAATTCTCTATCGAGCAACCCTGTCATTCCCACTTCTACCTTCTCTTCTGTATCTACTCCAACCAGCTTTGTCCGTCAGCGATCGCTTTCCTTCGCGCGATCGCTGCATTATAATATCTAACTAAAATCTCCCCGAATCTACTTCTCAACAATCTCGCCTCGATGATGTATCTGCTTTTAGATATATCCTAGCAACCATTCTTCCTGATGAAGAATGGAATAAATTTAAACAAATTCACTAAATCCAATCATCTTAGTAATCCTCTCCTAAAAATCGTTTTCCAACATAGTTCACATTTTTCTTTGATATACTCCCAACGTTTTAAACTTGTTACCACTTCATCTATTTGTTGTATCTATCATGATCGATCCCCTTCTGATATTGCCCAGCTCAATTTAGCATGCATTGAGAAATATCGACGTGAAGCAAACGGCGAGGCATCCTTATCAATCCGTCAAATCAACTGAAATTTTCACGTCATATACACTAGGTCAAAAATCCGCTAGCGTCCCTTATCTCCCCCTGTCTACTTTGCTAGTCGATCTCGCTCCTGAGCATACTTTTCGAATTTGTCTTTTCAACACCCCTTCCATTCTTCATAAAGCTGATATGCTGCTTGGTATCTTCGACCAATTATCTATCGATATTCTCACCATTACGGAATCCTGGCACTCTGATTATGACGATCTTGCTATTCAAAAAAAGAAAAGATTTATTTTAACGTGGCAAAGAAAAGGCTGAGGCAGTAATCGATTTTAGGGAAACGAAACAATGAAGGAAGAGACATACAAGAACGGAAGTCGATAAGGGGGCGGAAACGGCGGATGTCACAGAGAATTAAGTTAGACGAGCGGACCTTGTCACGGACGAAGGTTTAAGGGAAAGATGATCATCGAAATGGAAGCCTAAGAAAGTGAGATTGTGGACTATGGGGTGATCGATGAGGCAAAAGATACAGTGGGAGGAGATATGTTTGGTTTACGGGGGGAGGATACACATTATTTTGGGCTTGTCAGGGTTTAGAACGAGATGGACATTGTAGAAACGCTTGTAGATAGAAGAAAGACAGTTGTAGGCAGAAATTAGAATATCGTGTATGCAATGTGAGGGCGCATGAGCATAGATGAGTATGTCATCGGCGTATTGCGTAACATTAAAGAAGTAACGTTTGATAAACGGAGAGAGATCGCAAAGCAGAAGAAAGAAAAGTAGGGGATCTAGGACTGAACCTTGTGGGACCCCGCAAAAAATATGGATGGGAGGGGAGGATTATGAATTAGAAAAGACGCAAATGGAACGGTCGGATAGATATGAGGCAAACCATGCTACGGAGGAGGAAGAAAATCCGTAATCATAACGAAGGCGAGAAAGGAGGACGGAGTGGTCGACAATGTCAAATGCGGAGGAGAGGTCGAGGGAGATGAGAACACTATATAGGGTCTCGTCTCGAGAAATGAGTAAGTCGTTGTAAACTTTCATGCATGCGATTTCTGTGGAGTGATTAGAGCGGCAAGCGGATTGGAAAGGAGGGTTCAGATTAGAAGAGGAGATATAAGCGTTGATCTTTATTAAGATAAAGCGTTTTAAGAGCTTAGAAAGAGTAGGGAGTAGTGAAATGGGGCGATAGCTAGAAGGAAGGGAGGAGTCGAGCGATTGTTTCTTATGAAGAGGACGAACGATTGCGAATTTCCAGCGTGAAGGGAAGATACGACTGCGGATGGACGAGTTAAACAAGGTTGTGAGAAATGGGGATATCGATGAGCATATGGATTTTAATATGTGAGTAGGCAGGGGATCGGCAGGTGAGGTTTTGTTGGACAAGGACATGATGACAGATTATACTTCGGTAGGTGAGACAGGGAGAAGATGAAAGAGTTCCGGAAGGATGAGGCTAGACGGGACAGAGTGGGATAGGATGGAGACCGGGGTGTGAGAGAGCAACGTGGATACTTTAGTGTGGAGAAATCACGAATAATCATGGGCATTAATGTTGAACGGCGAAGAGGAACGAGCAAGGATTGAGTTAAAAGTATGCCAGAGAGTCTTAGAGTTGAATGACGTGATGATTTTATGCTGCCAGAAGGAATTGCATTTGGTACGTAGTAGGGTGAGATGAGACCGGCGAAGAGCAAGATAGGAATCACGGAAAGACGGAGTGATCGAGCGGAAATCACGTCTGAGAGAGCGGTAATAGACTCAAAAAGCATGGCGGAGTCGACGCTTTGATAGTAGGCATTGGATGTCAAACCATGGGGTACGGTGCAAGCGACGGTGTGGGTGAGACTTGTAAGGGCAAGAGAAGATCGAGAGTGGATGTGAGTTCAGAGTCGAAAAGAAAGGCGAGATCGTGAGGAGATGAATATGTTATTGTGAGATAGGATAAAGATGATTTGAGTAAGGCAGAGCGAAGAATGGAGAGGTCAAGATTTCTCTAAGGACGACGCTGGATTGTAGGTGTGTGAGGAGGGTGTGATTGTGAGTGAGATCAAGGGTAACGAGAAAGTGATCGGATAGACCAGGATCGGAGACGGACAGTGAGGTGTAGGCAGACAAATGATCGGGGACGGCGATGATGTCGAGTGCCCCACCAAGGATATGTGTGGGGGCAGTACAGATTAGTTTGTATTGTAGTTGGATAGAATGTTGATGAACCGGATGGAATCCGTGGAAGAGGGGCAGTCTAGGCGGATGTTGAAGTCACCTAGAACGAGTGAAGGGATTGAGGACAAAGAACAATTAGAAAGGTCGTCGGAATCTGAGCGCCAGGATTCGGTGAGGCAGAAGAGATCGATGGATTGCTTGGTGAATAGGTTGAGAATAAGAATGGATTTATTGAGAATAAATCTAGTGTTGAGGAGGTCGGGCGGAAACTGTGCGAGATGGCGAAAGTCTAGTGGAGAAGACACATAGTGGAAATGAAGCGCCATCGAATTTTGGGACGGGTGTGGACAACTTGAAAATTCCCGTCTATGTTTCGGATGGAGAGTGATGTTTCACCGTTTTCTTCGCGACGGCGTTTTTCGATGTGGGTAGAAGAGAGTTGAGCGATTTCAGAAGGGGTGCGATCGGGGAAAATTCGAGTGGTTGGAGACGACATTAGTTTAAATCGTTGGAGAGGACAGAAGACGCTGAGAGCAATGCTTGAAAACAATTTTTAGGAGAGGAGGCTGGGAAGAATTAGATTGAGAGTATTTGTTTAGACGGATGAATGCTACAGGAGAAATGTCCTTGAAAAAGGATGGTTCATCCGCAGGAACAATAAACGAGAGGATGGATCTGAAGGCGGAAACATCGTGGTCGAGACGCGGTTGTGGAGATAAGGTGTTGAAAGGAGTGATATTAGTGACGATGACGCAACGATCGCGAGGAGGAAAGCGCTTCCGTAAAGGAGGACGACTGACGTGAGTGGGTGAGATCACGATAGGAGAGCTGGCAGTTGATGATTTAGAGGGATTTTGTTTCTGATATTACCCAGCTCAATTTAGCTCGCATTGAGAAACATCGACGTGAAAGAAACGGCGAGTCATCCTTATCTATACGTGAAATCAACGGAAATTTTCACGTTGTCACACAAGGCCAAAAATTCGATGGCGTCCCATCTCTCCCCCTTGTCTTCTTCGCTAGTCGATCTCGCTCCTAAGCATACTTGTCGTCTTAGTCTATTCAACACTCGCTCCATTCTTCATAAAGCTGATATGTTTCTCGATATCTTCGATCAATTATCTATCGATATTCTCTGCATTATCGAATCCTGGCACTCTGACTCCGACGATCATGCTATTCGTTGTCTATGTCGCTCTGGTTGTTCTCTAGTTGAATCAGCTCGTCAAATTTCATCTCATACATCTACTGATTCTAACCATGGCGGTATTGTTGCCATTGCTTGTCACCCAATGTCTTTACGTAAAATCAACGTTAACATCCGTTACACTTGGTTCCAATTACTCATATGCAGATTATCAACGCCTTTCCATATGGAACTTGTGATTGTATACTGTCCAGGTTCAGTTGCCCCATCACGTATCTTCTTTAAGACCTTGCAGATCTAATGTCTCACTGTTCATTGTCTTATACTTCTTCTTTTGTTCTCGGTGACTTTAACATTCGCCTTGATCGCCCGTCTGACTCTCACTCTATCACTTTAACTAATCTTTTTTCTGATTTTAAGTATAAATTAATTTCAATAAGCCCAACTAATATTCTCGGCGGTGCTCTCGACATCATTGCTGTACCTATCTGCTTCAATGACTATACCTTCTTGTCAATTACTGATCCTGGTTTGCCCGATCATTTCCTTGTCACTCTTACTCTTACTCGTCCCCATCCTCCTTATCCGCCTTTACCATTATCAACACCAAGTCGACCCTGGAAGCTTCTCGAGGTCCCTATACTCTGCACAGCCATACTCAATTCTTCACTCTTTTCACTTTCTCTTAACTATCTCTCTCCCGATGATCTCTGCATTCTGTTTGATTCTGAACTTACGTCGATTCTCAATAATCTTCTGCCTAGTCGACTTCGACGTTCCCAGCGCTTGCGCCATGCTCCCTGGTTCGATTCTGACCGTAGTCTTTCTAAGCGTCGACTCCGTCACTCTTTTCGTATGTATAAACGCTTTCTTAAACGTTCTCCCAACTCACTCCCTCCAAATCTTCGTGATTCCTACTTTTCTCGACGCTGTTCACATCTCATTCTTATACGTACTAAACGTACTCTCTTTTGGCGAAATAAACTCGAGTCATCTTCCAACTCTAAATCTCATTGGAAAATCTTAAACTCAATTCTTTCACGATCATCTACCCCTTGTAATATAAATCCTGATGAATTTTCTTCTTATATACAAACTAAGCTATCTAATTTACTTTCCCTACTACTGCCCATAGCCCCCTTGTACCCACTCTTCTCTTTAAATACTTCTCTCCCAGAACTATTCCACCTTCTTCCCGTTTCGTCTGATGAAGTTTCTTCGGTTCTGCTGTCATTACCTAATAAAACCTCTCCTTCTGACCCAATTCCCACTCACTTGCTTAAAAATATCTGCTCCTCTATCTTACCCTTCCCAACCACACTGTTCAACTCGTACATCCGCAGCCGTACATTTCCTTCCATCTGGAAATGCGCCACTGGTCGTCATCTCATCAAAAAGCAATCTCTCGACTCCTCACTACCATCTTCGTACCGTCTTATTTCACTTCTCCCAACCCTCTCTAAACTCCTTGAGCGTCTCGTTCTTAAGCAAGTTAATACATATCTCTTTTCCTCCAACTTATTCCCTCCCTTCCAAGCCGCTTTTCGCACTAACAAAATTGTCTGTCTAAAGTTTATAACGACTTACTCATATCGCGCGATCATAAATTATGTAGTGCCATAGTTTCTCTTGATTTATCGTCTGCTTTTGACATCGTCGATCACTCGATTTTTCTCTATCGCCTTCGTCATGATTATGACTTCTCTTTACCCCTGTATCATGGTTTTATTCATATCTATCAAACCGTACATTTCGCGTCTATTCTAACTCTTCTCTCTCCCATCCTTCGTCCATCCCGTCCGATGTTCCATAAGGCTCCGTATTAGGCCCTATGCTTTTATCTTTACTTCTCGGTACCTTGTCTTCGATTTCTCATACATTTAACTTCCATGTTATGCAATATGCTGATGACATTCTCATCTATGCTCATGTACCTGTTTATCGTATTCACGATCTTAGTGTTTCTGCTTCCGACTGTCTTGTCTCAATTTCCAATAATCTTTCTTCCCTTCGCTTTTCTCTGAATCCTGATAAATCCAAAATTATGTGGATCCTACCTCGACGCCTCGGCTTCGAACCTCCCTCCGTATCATTAATATCTACAATTCTTCCTATCGTTGATAATCTCGTTTTCCTAGGATTCCATTTTGACAACCGACTTTCACTTAAACCTTTCGTTAGAGATAAAGTACACGCATCTACCTTGATATTCCGCAACCTTTATCAAGTTCGTAGATTGATCGATTTACCTTCTTGTATGACTCTCATATCTTCTCTCCTTTTTTCTAGACTCGATTATTGTCTTAGTCTATTTTCCAACTACCCTAAATCCACTCTTCTTCCCCTACAATGCATCGTCAACGCAGCCGTCCTAATTCTCCTCCGTCTTCGTCGTTTTGATCATATATCCTACCATCTTGCTTGTCTCGATTTGCTTACAATTTATTGTCGTGATCAAATTCATCTTCTTCTAATTGCTTTCCGCCTTGTAACTTTTCATACCTTTACTTCTCAACCATTTTCTCGACAATTCTCGTTATGTTTAATGTTCTTTGCGTTCCTGTAATTCCCTTCTTTTTCATGTCCCAAACTACTCCAGCTCTTTTGGCTTCCGCTCCTTCTTTGGGGCTGCTTTTTTCTCATGGAATCATCTACCCATCCATATACGCCAATCAACTTCAGTGCCGTGCTTCAAAGGTCACATCCGATCACATTTAAACAATTTAAATAATTTATCTGTGACTTTTGCTGTTTTTGTTAGTTAGTAGACTTGTAAGCGTACATCCGGCACGCATTTGCCACTTTAGTAAATTATTATTTAGCCGGCACACTCGACAACATAATCAGAACCTCAATTGGATCCTAAACATCAATTCAAGATAGAATTGATGTTCCTGATTTAAAACATCAATTCCTGATAGTGGTGGATTAATTATCTTCGTCATATGATATTCACGCAAAGAAGATTGATTCTGAGTGAGACAGCATTTCTTGATATGAATATCAAATATGGGGAGAGGTAAAGCAGATTTTCGCTCACCATCGAACAGGCAGTTTATTGAAGATGTAACTTTACTACTGTCGTATTAAATAAACTCTGACTATTATTATTTTAGATAGTTGAATAAAGATTATAGTCTTGTCTAAATTATACCACAGTTTATTCAACTATTGATATTCGCGGCATATGGATAAGCTTTTCAAGCCAGAGCTGTTCACAACAGTCACAAACACAGTGGAATCGGAGAATTGCTGGAGACACTGGAAACGTCGATTCGAGAAATATTTAACGAAAGTTCCCGATCTTGACGAAAACGACAAGTTAGATATTCTAATCAACCATGTTGGCCCGAATGTGTTCAATTATATATCGGATATTGACAACTACAATTTGGCAATTCGACATCTGGATGACTTATATTTAAAGCCTAAAAATGATGTATTTGGTCGTTTTCAATTGAGTACATGTAAACAATTGCGAGATCAATCTATTGATGAATTTGTCCACATATTGGATAAACTTGCAAAGAATTGTGAATTTCACGATGTCAAAGCAGACGAACATCGTAGTTTGTGTGTCCGCGACGCCTTTATTTCAGGACTAAAATCGGGCGAGATCAGACAACGCCTGCTTGAGGTGCCAAAACTCACCTTGCTTGAAGCCGTTGAAAAAGCTAGGACGCTTGAGTCGGCACAATCAAACGCTGAAGCGTATCGGATAGCGGATATACACGTGTCAGCAGTACCGGAACAAAATAAGGTCGAATGGGAAGCTCAACCGTGCGCTTCGGTAACACATGCAAAGTCAAGCTGTTTTTTCTGTGGTCGGGATAGACATCCTCGAAGCAAGTGTCCTGCCAGACTTGCACACTGTCGCAGGTGCAATAAGATCGGGCATTTTTCGATTGTTTGCCGGTCAGATAGTATTAATGGGACTCGGGCTGCTGCTACAACTTGCGAATCTCCTGACCGATTTCCATCAGTAGCTACACTCTCTTTATCTGCTACAAAGTTTGACGATATAGCACAGGCAAAGATGGAGGTACAACTCAACGATCACCGAGTAATGGCTTTATTGGACACTGGAAGCGGTGAAAATTTCATTGATAATGCAGTGGCAAAACGCTTGAGTATAAGACAAGTCCCTTTCAGACGTCAGGTGTGTATGGCATCCACTGAACACGGATCTGCGATATATTACTGCTGTGTCGTTAATTTATCAGTCAAGGGAGTGGAATACAAGTCTGTTCGCTTGTTATGTCTCAACAATTTATGCAGTGACATCATTTTAGGACACCCATTTCTTTCTTGCCATCAATCAGTTACTATGAAATTTCAAGGCGAAAGACCTCCGTTGACGATGGGTGCTGTATGTACAATACAAGTTCAGACGCCATCTCCTTTTTCGTCTCTGACAGCAGACTGTCACCCGATTGCCGTCAAGTCCAGACGATATGCACCACATCATATGCATTTCATCAAGGCTGAGATTTCTAGAATGTTGAAAGAAGGTGTTATTGAAAGGTGTCAGGCACCGTGGAGGGCGCAGGTCGTTGTAGTTGGCGGCGATAGTGGGAGGCGGCGTTTGGTTGTGGACTATGCGACAACAATAAATAAATTCACCCTTTTGGACGCGTACCCCCTTCCACGGATTGATACAATGGCGGAGCGAATTTCACAATACTCTGTTTACAGTAAGTTTGATTTGAAATCTGCCTATCACCAATTGGAGCTACAATCATCCGATCGTAAATTCACTGCATTTGAAGCGGATGGCTCTCTGTATCAGTTTAGACGTCTTCCATTTGGCCTGACCAATGCACCCGCAGTGTTTCAACGGGTGATTGACCAGATAATACGAAAGGAGAACCTCGAAGGTACCTTCGCCTACCTCGACGATTTGGTAGTGTGTGGAAGTTCGGTCTCTCACCATGACAAAAATTTGAACGAGCTGCTAAAGGCTATCCAAAAATACAATATAACCTTAAACAAGGAAAAGTGTCAAGAATCTACTACCCGACTCAGTATACTTGGTTATGTGATCGAGCACAACAGACTTCGTCCCGACCCTGAACGCACGCAGCCACTGCGTGACATGAAAGAACCAACTTGTGAAAAGGAAATGAAGAGACTGCTGGGAATGCTTGCTCATTATTCCCGATGGATTAAAAATTATTCCGAACGTATCCGACCACTAATCGAGTGTCAATCCTTTCCCTTGCAAATGGAGGCCATGGAAGCGTTCCAGTCTATGTGTAAGGATGTAATGGATGCCGTGCTTACAACAATTGATCCTAATAAACCTCTTACAGTCGAAACGGATGCATCTAACTTCGCAATTGGCGCCGTTTTATCACAAGAGGATAGTCCTGTCGCTTTTTTTTTCCAGGACTCTTCAAGCATCTGCCCGTGCGTATTCCTCAGTCGAAAAGGAAGCGCTAGCTATCGTTGAGGCACTGAAGTCGTGGCGTCACTACCTTTTGGGTAGACATTTCCGTGTCATTACGGACCAAAGAAGCATTTCTTTCATTTTCAAAAAGAATCACCGTAGTCAAATTAAGAACGAAAAATTAATTCGTTGGAAGATGGAATTGGCTGCGTTCTCATTTGATTTGCTGTACCGTCCGGGGTCCGAGAATATCACGGCTGATGCGCTGTCTAGAATTACCTGTTCAACGTGTACATCTAATGACCTTGATAGGTTAAGAGAGATTCATGATACATTCTGCCATCCTGGAGTCACGCGGTTGTATCATTTTGTAAAAACAAGGAATTTACCTTATTCACTCACCGAAGTCCGTCAAGTCATCTCCAATTGTCAAACATGTGCCAAGCTTAAACCCCAGTATTACAGGCTACAACCAACTAACCTCATTAAAGCTACCAGGCCATTCGAAAGGATTTCGATGGATTTCAAGGGTCCTCTGCCTAGTCATAATAGTAAGCGGTACTTGCTCACTATAATCGATGAATTTTCGAGGTACCCGTTTGCATTCGCTTGCCATGATATGTCGGCCGATACAGTTGTCAGATGTTTAAACAGCCTCTTCTTTCTTTTCGGTCTCCCGGAGTGTGTCCATTGTGATCAGGGACCGGCTTTTATTGCTCGCAACTTCAGGTCATTTCTTATCAAGCATGGAATCACTCTGAGTCACTCTAGTCCGTACAACCCTACTGGAAATTCTCAGATCGAACGGACCAATGGAACAATCTGGCGAACTATCGAATTTGCTCTATCATCCAGAAGTCTCGATATATCGCAGTGGCAACAGTACTTACCTATTGCACTTCACTCGATGCGGTCATTGTTGTGCGTGGCCACAAACTGCACGCCTCACGAGCGTTTCTTCAAGTTCGAGCGACGAACAAGTTCCACTGTGAACACACCCGATTGGCTTTTAAATCCGGGTCTAGCCGTTCTTAAGCGACACGCTACTACGGGAAAATACGACGATAAAACGGAGGTAGTAAAAATGACTGATTGCAATGCAAAAACAGCGCAAATAGAACGTTGCGACGGAACAAGAAGCATCGTATCATTAAAACATCTGGCGCCGTTTCCAAACGGAAACGGGAAGGATTATCATGAATGTCAATCGATCAATGATGGCTCGAATGTGTGCGATGACAGATTCGCAACACTCCCGGAAGCTCCGTTGAGTACTCTGGACGAGACCGCAAGTACTTATCAGGAAGTCGACTCAAACAATAACGGAACCGGTATACCAAGTAATCCGAGTCAGGACGCCAGTGCAACTAGACCTCAGAAAACTGCTGCCAGTCGATACGGTCGACGTGTTAAAACTCCAGAGTATCTACGCGATTACGACATCAGTTCCATTTGAAAGTGTGGGAGAATGTCGTATTAAATAAACTCTGACTATTATTATTTTAGATAGTTGAATAAAGATTATAGTCTTGTCTAAATTATACCACACTACGGTAGTAAAGTAGTTGAAAAATTTGTTTTTGATCAACATAAGGAGAGGAACATGTCAGCAATAAATTAATGCTTCTTCCGACGCCTAAAGGACGATTGCCTATTGCGAATAGCAGTTAGCCACAAAAAAAGCTAAAAATGTAGATCATATCATGAAAAAAATTATTGAGCATCAAATTAGAAATTAGACATACTCGGGGGAAGATTTTCTTTATTATTTTAAAATAATAAAGAAGGGCTTAAGGGAAAGGTGATAATCGAAATGGAAGCCTAAGAAAGTAAAGATTGTGGACTATGTGGATGATTAATGAGACAAAAAATACATGTAACGAAATATGCTAGGGTTACGCGGGAGGACCAACATTATTTGGGACTTGTCGGGTGTAGAACGAAATAAATATGGGAAAGACGTATGTAGATAGAAGAAAGACAGTTGGAGGCAGGAATGCCGATATCACGTATGCGATAGGCGGGTGCATGATCATTGATCAGTATTCCATCGGCGTATTGCATTACGTTTAATAAGAAAGGTTTGATAAATGGAGACTTAGGTTGTACATATTCTTTAAACACGTTTATAGACGAATACGTGAATTCTTGAATAGACCTTCTTTCGCTGTACAAATGGGTTACTCTATTTCAAAACGGTACAATCTCACTCATGGTGTTCCTCAAAGTTGCATTCTCAGCCTCACCTTATTTAATATTTACATTAATGAAATCCCTGAAAATTTTACATGTCAGTGCCTACTATACGCTAAAATCTGAAATTGTAATGCCTATTAGATTTAGTTGGTGATTGTTCTAGCTCTCTCCTACTACTATCGGATTTGATAAGCAGCTGGTGTTCATCCAACGACCTAGTCATTAATGTGAGCAAATGTAAGCATATGAGAATTCGTCATACTCGACTACTCTTCGCTTCGTATAAATTCAGTTCAAACGTTATCGAGTCAGTAAAGCATTTCACAGATCAACATGTTATAATCTCGGCAAACTTAAAAACTCGTCTTCATTCTTAACGATTGTGGCTAATTGTCATAGAACTTTATGTTTCTTTTAGCAAAACGTTGGACGACTTGAGCTTAAGGCATTACGCACTGTATATGCAACCCTCTTAAAATCGCATATTCTTTATGCTTCTGAGGCGACACACTCTCAACTGTAATCAGAATTGAGTGAATTCGAAAGCCTTTTGAAGAGATCCGTGCATTTTGTACCTAAATTCGATCCATACTTTATCACTTTAGGCTCGAGGCGTGGAGTATCAAATCTATTGAATGTGATCTTCTGATTGCACATCTAACACTGCTGTTGATATCGTTGCGTGTACCTAACTACCCATTGAAGCTACTACTTTGCCTTCGTGGCTCATCAATGTTAAGTGGACACAAGCTGTGCATAAAATGTCACTCAAAACATCCGAAAAATTGTACGAGTTTGATTGATAACATCTGAAAACGATGGTATGGATTATGACCTTGGGTGGTCAACAGCCGTACTGCTGTGCAATTCAAGAAAATCCTCAAACCTTAAATTCTTGGATTCTAGATAACTTTTCAATTCATTTTATTTTAATATTTATAATTTTTACTTCGATGTGATGCTTTTAGCTCCTTTGGAAGTCTTCGACATAATAGCTGAAAAAAAATAACAAACAGATTTATTTTTCTTGGAAAATGCGTGCTGGCGTACGCTTACATGACCACAAAAAAAGAATAAAAATCTAAATCATGTGTCGAGAAGGTGGGTACGGAGGCGTTATTTGAATGTAATAAGGAAGGGAGCACGGCGGAAGTTGAGTGGGAAATGATTCTAGGCGAGTGGAGCGGCGACGAGGAAGGATCGAAGACCGTAGTTATTGGAGTAATTTGGAACGTATAGTAGGAGAGAATGACGGGAAATCATTGATATAGAGGTGGGGCAAAAATCGTCTAAGAAAGGTAGGTTGATGAACGATGAGGGAGCCGACAGCGATGAGACGAGAAGTTATGAGAAGAATGCGAAGTTGTATGCGGATGTCAATGGTGGGTCAGGAGAATTGGGCAAGCTATGTGATGTGTGGTCAAAGCTACGGTGATGTAGGAGCACTCGAACGGCGGAGTTGATGATGCGTTGTAGGGGTAGGATGATTAATTTTGGAGAATTGGCACAATGGCTGAGGCAGTAATCGATTTCAGGGAAAAGAAGCGATGAAAGTATAGATGTACAAGAACGGAAGTCGATAAGGAGGCGGATATCGTGGATGTCACAAAGAATTAAGTTAGACGAGCGGACCTTGTCACGGACGAATGATTAAAAGGAAAGGTGATCATCGAAATGGAATCCGAAGCAAGTGAGATTGTGGATTATGGGGATGATTGATGAGGCAAAAGATTCAGGGGAGGAGATATGTTAGGTTGACGGGAAAGGATCCATATTATTTTATACTTGTCTGTGTTTAGAACGATATGAAGAGGGGAAATACGTTTGTAGATAGAAGAAAGACAGTTGGCGGCAGAAATTACGATATCGTGTATGCGATAGGCGTGTGCGTGAGCATATATGAGGATGTCATCTGCGTATTGTATGACGTTAAATGAGTAAGGTCTGATAAACGGAGAGAAATCGCCAAGTAATATCTAGAAAAGCAGGGGACCTAAGACTGAACCTTGTGGGATCTTGCAGAAAATAGAGATAATAATACAAATTTATTTAATGTGGCAAATGCGTACAAGCTGCACGCTTACAAGTCCACAAACAAAAATGAAAAAGTCAAGTAGATAAATTGTTTAAATGGGATCGGATTTGTCGTTTGAAGCACGGCAGGGAAGTTGATTGGCGTATATGAATGGGCAGATGGTTCCACGATAGAGGAGCAGCCACCAGGAAGGAGCGGAGTCCAAAGGAGGTAGAGTAGTTTAGGACATGTAAAAGAAGAGAATTACAGGAACGCAAAGAAAAGTAAACAGGACGAGAATTATCAAGAAAAAAAATGTTGAGAAATGAATAGGTATGAAAAGTTACAAGGCGGAAAGCAACGATAAGACGACGAATTTGAACACGACAATAAATTGTAGGCAAATCGAGAGAAGCAAGATGGTAGGATGTATGATCAAAACGACGAAGACGGGGGAGAATTCGGACGGCTGCGTTGACGATGCGTTGTAGGGAAAGAAGAGTGGATTTAGGTAAGTTGGAAGATTTTATGTAAGAGCACTAGAACGGCGGAGTTAATGATACGTTGTAGGGGTAGGATGATTAATTTTGGAGAATTGACAAAAAAGCTCAGGAAGTAATCGATTTTAGGGAAAAGAAGCGATGAAAGAAGATACATACAGTAACAGAAATCGATAAGGGGGTGGATACGGCGGGTGTCACGGAGAATTAAGTTAGACGAGCGGACCTTGTCAAAGACGAATGATTAAAGGGAAAGGTGATCATCGAAATGTAATCCTAAGAAAGTGAGATTGTGGACTATGGGGATGAGTGATGAGGCAAAAAATACAGTGGGAGGAGATATGTTTGGTTTACGGGGGAGGATCCACATTATTTTAGACTTGTCGAGGTTAATAACGAGATGAAGATTGGATAGACGTTTGTAGATAGAAGAAATACAGTTGGAGGCAGAAATGACGATATCTTGTATACGATGTGAGGGTGCAAGAGCATATATGAAGATGTCATCGGCGTATTGTATGACGTTAAAGGAGAAAAGTTTGATAAACGGAGAGAAATAATTTAATGATGCGGAGGGAGGTAGAATTTAATAATACGAAGGGAGCATATTATGATGAATTTGAACAAACGCGAGAATAACGGTCGGATTGATGTGAGGTAAGCCATGCTACGGAGAAGGAATAATAGCCGTATTCATAACGAAGATGAGAAAATAAGATGGAGTGGTCGACGGCGTCGAAGGCGAAGGAGAGGTTGAGAGATATGAGAACACCATGTAGAGAATTGTCACGAGAAATGAGTGCGTGGTTGTAAACTTTCATGCAGGCGATTTCTATGGAGTGATTATAGCGGAAATCGGATAGGAAAGGAGGGTACAGATTGGATGAATAGGGATAAACGTTGATCTGTATTAGGATAAGGAACTCTAAGAGCTTGGAAAGAATAGAGAGGAGTGTAATCGGGCGATAGCTAGACGAAAGTGAGGGGTCGAGCCACTGCTTCTTAAGGAGGAGGAGAACGATGGTGGATTTCCAGTGTAAAGGAAATATACGACTGCGGATGGGCGAATTAAACAAGGTGGTGAGAAAGGGGATATCGATGAACATATGGATTTAAGTATGAGGGTAGGCAAGGGAACGGCAGGTGAGGTTTTGTTGGGCAAGGACATGAGGACAGATAAGACTTCGGCAAGTGAGAAGATTAAAGAGTTCCGCGAGGATGAAGCGAGTAACAGTGAGATGGAATGAAATCGGAGTTGTGAGAGGGCAACGTGGATACTTTGGTCAGGAGATATGACGAATAATCATCGGGATTGATGTTGCAAGACGAAGATGAGCTAGCAAGGAATGAGTTAAAATTATGCCATAGAGACTTAGTATTGAATGAAGTGATGATTTTATGCTGCCAGAAGTTGCATTTGATACGTAGTAAGTTCAAATGATATCGGCAAAGAGCAATATTGGAATCAAGGGGAGACGAAGTTAGCGAGCGAATATCACGTCTGAGAGAGCTGTGATAGACTCCAAAAGCATAACGGAGTCGACGCTTTGAGAGTATCCATTGAATGTCAAACCATATGGCACGGTGCAAGCGACGGTGAGTGTGAGGCTTGAAGTGTAAGTGAAGATCGCGAGTTGATGTGAGTTAAGAGTCGACAAGAAAAGCGAGATCGTGAGGAGAGAAAGATGTTATTGTGCGAGAAGATAGAGATGATCTGAGTAAGGCAGAGCGGAGAAGGGGGATGTCAACATTTTTCTAAGAGCAACTAGGATGGTAGGTGTGTAAGTGATGAGTGGTTGGAAGTGAAATCATGGGTGACGAGAAAGTGATCGGATAGATCAAGATCGGAGATGTGCAGTGTGGTGTAGACAGCGAAACGATCGGGCATAGTTATGGTGTCGAGTGCCCCGCCACGGATATGTCTGGGGGCAGTGGAGATGAGTTTGTAATGTTGTTGGATAGAATGTTGATAAACCGGTTGGAATCAACTGAGGAGGATCGTGCGAGGCGAATGTTAAAGTTACGAAGAATGTGTGAAGGGATGGAGGGTAAAGAACAGTGTGAAAGGGGTCAGCGATTTTGGTAAAAAAATTAAGAGGAAGTATCTGATGAATCGGGACGGTATATAATGGCGAGATCCAGAATGTTCGGGCTTGAAGACCTGAAACGGGGATTGATATTGCGAAGAGACGCGTGATGACGGGTGAATGCGGCAATGTTGCCTTGATTAGATAATTAAGAAGTGGATGAGCTTAGGGGGCGACCAGATTCGACTAGTAAGCAGCCGGCGTAGAGCAAACAGCGAATTGAGATGTCGTCGGAATCGGAGTGCCAGGATTCGGTGAGTCAGAAGCGGTCGATGTATAGCGTAGTGAATAGGCTGAGAATTAGATCGGATTTATGAAGAATAAATCTAGTGTTGAGGAGGTCGAGGCGGAAACCTTGTTTGATGGTGAAATGAGCTAGCGGGGAAGGCCCATAGGGGATATGGAGCACCATCGAATTTTAGGGCGGGTGTTGACAACTTAAAAATTTCCGTCGGTATTTGGGATGAAGAGAGATGTTTCGCCGTCTTCCTCGCGACTGCGTTTTTCTTACGGGCAGTAAAGACATTTGGAATTTCGGAAGGGGTGCGATCAGGGAAAATTCGAGTGTTTGAAGAGGATATGAGTTTAAATCGCTGGGAGAGCACAGAGGACGCGTGAGAGCGATGCTTGAAAACAATATTCAGGAGAGTGGCTGAGAAGGATTAGATTCAGCAGATTTGTTTAGGCGGATTTATGCGACAGGGGCGATGTCGTTGAAAAAGGACTGTTTATCTGCAGGAACAAGAGACGAGAGGATGGATCTGAAGGCAAAACCATCGTTGTCGAGACATGCTTGTCGAGATAAGAAGGTTGAACAATGACGCAATGATCGCGAGAAGGAAAATGCTTTGGTAATAGATGACGAGTGACGTGAGTGGGTGATATCTGGATAGGAGAGCTGGCAGTTGTGGATTTAGAGGAGTTGGTTTAACGGCTTGAGACATATAGAATAAAGATAATATAGATGATGGCAAGCGATGTGCAGAAAGATTATGAATGGAAAGATTTTGGACGTTGGTGGACGTTATTTTGATTGATGTATGTAGATTATTAAGAAACAAGATTGGTTGGACGTGATGGGGGTGTCGGGGAGTGAAGATGACCTGGGATGGGAAGTGTATATTGCGACAGGATCAGTAGGTGGAGAAAGGACATTGGAAGTCTTCTTTAGACTTTCTGTCATCACAGGCGATTGTTCGCCAGACGTTGTAGTCGTGTGACTCCCACTGTACTTGCAGTTGAACCTAGTTACTGTCAGTCGTGGTTTTTTTCTTACGTCCTCCCATTAACGTCCTTGTTGTTTAACCTGTTAAGCTGCAACTTATTGAATTGATTGTATGTTATTTATCTCTAAAACGTTTTTAGCTTCCGATGTCGTTAAAACTCGTTGCGGCAGATCTCTAAAGCTCGTTGATTGCGATTGAATATATTGTAAGATTTAAGTGCTTTGATTTTGATTTCAAAGAAGTAACGATCGTATGAGCGAATTATGTGTTATTGTTGGATCAAAAGATTCTACAATTGCATCAGAAATTGGAGAATATCGTGTAAACTCAAGCAAAATGCAGGTGACTTATCTACAATATCATAAGAGGTAAGTGGTATGTTACCATCTACTATAAAAGAGGTAATTGGGGAACTACCTCCAATGCTTAAATTAAAAAATCCGGCGGTTATTAAGCTATCAGCGCCAATAGAACGCCATAAGCTATTTAACATATTCCTGCGTACGCTTATTTAAAAATATAATAATAGAGTACTATTCCACTCAGTACGCTACTTTGAAGCGGTAATCAAGATCTCCTTCGTTTCCTGGTACCTTGCGAAGGAGTATCAACGAATTAATGGATCTTGGTACAATACAATTTAAACCTATTCAAGCTTCCATCAAAATTTCAAATCTTCCTCCCCACCTGAATGAGAAGGATATTGAGTCTTTAGAGAGATTATTTAGATAAACAAACTTTCGGTCCGTGACTGGGAAGAACGGTCTTCCTCTCCCGATAGCTTTTGCGTCCTCTTCTGTCGATAATGCGTAGATCCTAATAACAGCCGCCGGTAACCCCTTTCTACGGCATAACCTAATGTTTAAACTCATGAGCACCGACGAGCTAACTTACCCGCACTGCAATGCTCGCCACGAATGGGGACGCTGGGGCTCCGGATGTGTCAAGGAGAATTCTTCTCGGGTATACGCCTAACGAATTGCCCGCAAGTTGGCAGAAGTGCTCCTTCCCTCCCAAATGTTTAAATTGTGGAGGAGTCCATCCGGCGTGGTCTAGGAAGTGTGCAAACTGCAAACTGTATTTTTCCCGCCACCGCTCATCTTACTCCGATAAAAAAGTTGACCCCGTGACATTTGGTGCTGTTGCGGGTAAAATAACTGGCAACAACATCATCAGGTTAGTCGACTCCACCAGATAAGCAATCATCAAGCAATTGGAGAACTTGATACAGAAACAGCATGCCTTATTTTTTACCGCTCTAGTAATCGCCGACCCTCCATTCCTGAAGGAATCAAAGAAAAGAGGAGCATCCTCACACAGAGTTCCTCCTGTGAAGATCGGGAAAATGTTAAAATCTAAGGCCGAAGAAGCAGCCGTTGCACTTATGGGAAATGAAGACAATGCCCGTAAGCAAGTGTCTTCCCTAGTAGAAGCTTGTGGTGGAAAGGACGACCTTTTCTCCTCTAGCTTTGCCTAGGTCAAGACAATCCCACCCAGCTAATCTAACGCAATGCAGAGTACTCGAGAGCATTTTTCACTGAATATCCTTCAGTGGAATTTGGGAGGTGCTTCTGCCTTTAGACTTTTATCCGGTAGAGATGCAGATGTTATAGCCCTTCAGAAGACGCGGTCCATCCGTCTTCCCAGGACATTACTCGATTTATCCCTAGCATATTTACACCCATTTACTCCGTACATAACCCACCTAACTCTTCTTCGTCTCAAGGCCTTCTTACCTTAGTGAAATGCTCCCTAAGATCCTCCCTCCTGCTAAACTACTCTTGTTCAGCCCTGTCTTGTTTGGTTATATCACACTCTAAGAAAGGTAAACGTCTCAGTCTAGCCAATATCTACATCCGTCTTGGGGAGATTTACAAGAACCGTGACCTCCTGGATAGGATTGTGGATAGTGGCTATGACATGGTACTTGGTGATTTCAACGACAGAACTGGTCGTTGGATTAATGCTGCACTCCGCAGAGCCAGAAACGACTATCTTATTCATAAACCAACGTCCCCTACCTTTCATTGCACATAAACGAACTCACTCCCCGACATACTACTGCTTCATAAGATGTGGTTGTTGAAACCCCTCTGCACGAAGCAATCACGCCAACATCTAACCACCATTCATGACTTAATTCGTTGGTAGATAGATGAGGATACGTTGCTTCGAAGGAGATTCCACTTTGACCCCATCAGAGTGGCCTTCTTTCAGGCAGCTATCCAACACTTCCCTTGAATTGGGAATGAGTGTCTGACCGAATTTAACTCCTACCTCACTTCGCAAGCTACTGCTTTGCTCTCGACTACCTATAAAGGTCGTATTTACAGTCCCACTCCGACAAAACCCAAGACCTTAGCTGACATGCTGCGTCTCTCCAATCTCTCTGTATCTGCCAAACAGGCTTTCTCGAATGAATATTGGAGCACTTTGTATAGGTTCCAACTGGGTAAGGATAGGGCAAGCATTGCTTCCCTTTATCCAGCCCAGCCTTCATTTTGAAAGATATTTAAGAAGGAGAAATTTGTCTGTTGGAAGGGTAGATCATTGGGCTGGATTAGTAGAAACGTCCTGATATAGTTTTAGAGGAGTCACGATCCCTGCATAATTATGGAGCAACTTAATCACATCAGCCAATCCCGCCTTAGGGGACTTCAGGAGTAGGGACCTATCTGTCACAGATATCCTTAACTCCTGGGGGCCCCTCCCGGGTACCTCCAAATCCGTCGCTATACTTTCTTCTCGGGCCAGTCAGCTTTTGACAACCGAACAATGAAGAGAAATGGTCATCACAATGCTATCTACCACCCCTTCCGATGTGGCCGCCATCAACATTAGTCGTAGAATTTTTAGACCTAAAAGAAATCCGGTTTTTTATCCTAAAGACCTACGGCCCATTTCGATACAAAATTCCCTAATCTCCATTTACGTAAAAGTGCATGCGTGTTAAATCTGCGACCATCTATGAAGGGGTAATTTAATCCCACTTTTGTTGTACACCAAGCGATTCTTCTATGAAGACGACCCTGATGCGTGTCAGTTCTACCCTATTACGGTTGTGCCTCAAATATCCACACTTTCTCCAATCTCGTATCTTGCTGCCTCCATTATACTCTATAGAAAATTTAAACGCGATCAACATATGGTAGTATGCGCTCATGATACCAAAGCCCTGTTTTTGGGACGCAGGTGCTAAGATGTAGTCTCGGACATCAGCCGTTTCTTTTTAAGATTAAAAGACCAGTTACCCAAGTTCAATCTTATTTTAAACTTCGCCAAATCATAGGTGGTTGTCTTTCATGATGCCCCAGCAACAAAGCGAAAGCTTAAGAGATTAGCACATTCTGCACTCTCCTACATTTTGCAAACTCAACCACTCCCTATCTTCTCGAGTCGAGTAAAATACCTGGGGTTCATCGTTACGGTGAATTGGTCGGCGAAAGCTGACCTGGATAGACTTAAACGCATTCTGAAGAGAGCTAGGTGGGCCCTAAAACGGGCTTATCATTTGTCGTTAAATGGGAAAACCCAAGTGCGCCTTTGGGGTACTTGGGCTATTTAGGGATTAGTCTTCTTTTCTAGAAGACGTCCATTGGACAAAGGCTAAGGTTTCTCAAGCTCCTTGTCTCTCGTTTACCCAGCATAGTTCGCATCGATTGGACTCATCGGGGGGAGGGTGAAAGACTCCGTGTGGTTCAGTCGGAAGGCGACGTGTTGGATTGGTTGGAGGGCTCAGATCTCACTGAGCCTTAGTCCGTAAGTTTTGGAGAATACCGAGCCATGTCATTAAACGGTGGTTCACTTGATATGTTTTGTTTTAGTTGTTTTTCTTTTTTGACTGTATAACCATGTATTATTATGTTTTAAAAATTCTTATTATTAGATTGTAAGTAGTTAATTGTGTTTTTAAGGTGTAAAATTTTTTGTCCTATTTCCGTTGAGCGGAGCGAATCGATTGTATTTTATTTTATCTTTCAAACTTGTTTTAAGATGTCATCGAAATCGGAGTACCAGAATTCGGTGAGGCAAACGAGGTCAATGTATTGTTTAGTGAATAGGTTGAGGATAAGATCGGATTTATGGAGACTATATCTAGTGTTGAGGAGGCCGAGGCTGAAACTGTGTGTGATGGTGAAAGGGATCGAATGGAATCTTGTGATATAATAAATTGAGATATATTTTACATAATATTATTTAGCTGACTTGTTTCTTTTACTAACTACTCTATTGTATGGATAGAATACCGAATTCTTTTTACAGCATTGTTTACTATTTTTAAGTCTGCATAAACTTGAATGTATCTATTGAGTTTCACTATTATTGCTAACTGTGAACATCATCGAGTGGATTCGCTTATATCTCTTCACTGGCATCATTAACTAGCATTTTTTATCTTAGCGCCGACAGCTTTTCGAAGATAAAACTATGTACGATATAGTGGTTTAGATAGAGGTTTTACTGTTGAGGCCATGTCCAATCTCAATTCATAATTCTTTAAGTGTCTAAACCTTAGTTGGTAACATGTTGTAGTGTGATATGCTATCCTTGTCGAGTATTTTAATTTCTCTTATATCTAGCAATTCCAAATTTATACAGGTACCGTTGCTTAAGACATTCTTTGAATTTTTACCTTCAGTGACTAATGTGATCTGTAGGCTTTTGATATATCAACTAGTGATGACAGCAATTAACCGATTACAGGAATAGCTAAGTTTCCGTATGTCTTAGGTATTTTGATTGTTGGTGTAAGTTCGATAGTTGGTTGTTCTTTTTTATACGATCAAATGCGCTTCTGTCTATAATATTAACTTTAGCCCCGGAATCAATAAGCATGTCAGCTGCCGATTTTTTTAATAGTTTTCTTGTTTCGAAATACATACTCGTTACCATCTTACTTTTTATGTCCTACGTGTTTTCAACGTTATCCGCACTATCGTTTTTACAGCATGTATTATTTATTAGCCTTTTGTTTCGCCTTTAGGTGTTTGTGAAATAGGTCATGTGCACGCAGTAGTTACATCGCTTTCCGAGTGCTGGACATACCGTATCTCCATCGTCGTGGTCAGTGATGTTGCAACCTCGGCATTGTGCGCTTTTCTTTTTGGAAACCGCATCTGAGTTTCCAATTGCGGTGCACGATGGTCATATCTTGACATAAGGTTCTTAATAAATCTTATTATTTGCACAAGGGAATATATCTAGAAAAGAATATTATTCCAGAGATAGCCTAGGTACACAAGACGCGCACCTGAACTGTATCTCTTAATGCCATATTTTGGGCACGCTTTAGAGCCCATCTTAATATCATGAAGAGTCTTGAATATATTCAAGTCGAAACCGAAAGGCCAGTTGACCTAAATTTAGAATACAGGTATATTATTCGATATAAAACGTATATTGATAACGATAACACCAAGGTATACAATCGTTTGAGAGATAATAACATACAATCAATTCAATCAGTCACAAATCAATTCAATCAGTTGCAGATATTTTCAATCAGTTGCTGATATTTTGAATCAGGTGCAGATATTTTTAATCAGTTGCTGATATTTTAAATCAGGTGCAGATATTTTCAATCAGGTGCAGATATTTTCAATCAGTTGCAAATATTTTCAATCAGTTGCAAATAGTTTCAATCAGTTGCAGATATTTTCAATCAGTTGCAGTAGCAAATTTAACAGCTTCAACACACAATCTTGTTAATCGGAGGACGTAGGAAAACAGCTACGACTGACAACAACTATGATCAACTGCAAGTAGAGTGATCGAAACATGACTGCCGCGTCTAGACCACAATCGCCTACGACAACAGTATGTCTAAAAATATTGCCGATGTCGATTTTGTGCAAACAAACTAATCCGCAACCTCTCCCATAAGCACATATCAACCTCAAACAGTCCACTCAAACTACCCCGTTGTTTACTATGTCCTTTCTTTACCCACTGATCCTGTCACCACACACACTTCCCATCCCATGTCATCTTCACTCCCCGACACCCCCATCATGTCCATCCAGTCTCATTTCTCAATAACCTACATCCATCAATCAAAATCACCATCATCAACATCCACGAACCTTCCAATCATAACCTTACTTGACATCGCTTTCCATTATCTATATTATCCTTATAATCTATGTATCCCGCTGTCAAACCTACTCCCTCCATCTCCTCAACTGCCAGCTCTCCTATCGGATCTCACCCACTCACGTCACTCGTGCTTCTTTATGGAAACGCTTTCCTTCTCGCGATCGTTACGTCATCGTTCCACCTCCTTATCTCGACAACGATGTATTTGCCTTCAGATCCATCCTCTTGTCTCCTGTTCCTGCGGATAAACAGTCATTGTTTAAACGATATCTATCCTGTCGCATTAATCCGCCTAAACAAATCTTCTCAATCTAATCCTTCTCAGTCTCTCTCCTGAAAATTGTTTTCAATCATCGTTCTCACGCGTCCTCTGTCCTCTATCAACGATTTAAACTGATGTTCTCTTCAAACAATTGCATTTTCCTCGATCGCACCCCTTACGAAATCGCTCAACTCGCTTCTGCCGCATCGAAAAGTGTCGTATCGAGAAAACGGCGAAACATTTCTCTCCATCCGAAACATTGACTGAAATTTTCGATATCTTCTGACTCACCGAAACACTCTTCATTCACCGTCTGTTCTCTGCCGGTTACTCACTAATTGAATCCGCCTGCCCTACAGCTCATCCCTTCTATGTACTCTAATCAATGATGCAATGTCGCATTCGCCCATCACCCGCGTCTCTTCGCAAAATCACTCCCTCTTTCAGTTTGAAGTCCTTGCAAAAAAGCAAGGACTTCAAAAAGTCCTTGCTTTTTTGAATTACCCATTTGTCGTTCTTCTAGCCCGATCACTACGGATATCGCCTTTGTATACCGTCCTGGTTAATCTGCCTCATCTCCTTATTTTTACCGAAATCGATGACCTTCTGTTTCACTGTTCTTTGTCCTCCATCCCCTTACTCGTTTTTGGCGACTTTAACATCCGCTTCGATCGCCCATCTTTCACTGATTCCGTTTGGTTCATCAACATTCAGGACAACCACAGTTACAAACTCATCTCCACTGCCCCCCACACATATCATTGTCGGGGCACTCGACATTATCTTTGTCACTGATCGTTTTGCTGCCTACACCTCACTGTCCATTTCCGAACCTTGTCTATACTATCACTTTCTCGTCACCCTTGATTACACTTCAAACAACACCACTCTTCACACCTACCATACTACGTCCGCTTCGGAGAAATCTTGATCTACACCTTCTCCGCTCTGCCTTACCCGAATCGTCTATATCGTCTCCCACAATAACATATTCCTCTCCTCACGATCTCGTTTTTCTCTCTGATTCTCGATCCATTCTCGATCTTCACTTGCTCTTCAAGCCTCACCCTCGCCGTCGCTTGCACCGTGCCACATAGTTTGACATTCAATGCATACTCTCAAAGCGTCGACTTCGTCATGCTTTTTGAGTCTAACTCTCAAAGCGTCTACTCCGTTATGCTTTTCGAGTCTATCACAGCTCTCTCAGACGTGATATCTGCTCGCTTACTCCGTCTCTCCGTGATTCCTATATTACTCTTCGCCGATATCATTTGAACTTACTACGTACCAAATGCAACTTCTGGCAGCATAAAATCATCACTTCATTCAATACTAAGTCTCTATGGCATAATTTTAACTCATTCCTTGCTAGCTCATCTTCGTCTTGCAACATCAACCCCGATGATTATTCGTCATATATCCTGACCAAAGTATCCACGTTGCCATCTCACAACCCCGATTTCATTCCATCTCACTGTTACTCGCTTCATCCTCTCGGAACTCTTTAATCTTCTCACTTGACGAAGTCTTATCTGTCCTCATGTCCTTGCCCAACAAAACCTCACCTGCCGTTCCCTTGCCTACCCTCATACTTAAATCCATATGTTCATCGATATCCCCTTTCTCACCACCTTGTTTAATTCGTCCATCCGCAGTCGTATATTTCCTTTACACTGGAAATCCACCATCGTTCTCCTCCTCCTTAAGAAGCAGTGGCTCGACCCCTCACTTTCGTCTAGCTATCGCCCGATTACACTCCTCTCTATTCTTTCCAAGCTCTTAGAGTTCCTTATCCTAATACAGATCAACGTTTATCCCTATTCATCCAATCTTTACCCTCCTTTCCTATCCGATTTCCGTTCCATAGAAATCGCATGCATGAAAGTTTACAACGACACACTCATTTATCGTGACAATTCTCTACATGGTGTTCTCATATCTCTCAACCTCTCCTCCGCCTTCGACGCCGTCGACCACTCCATCCTTTTTTCTCGTCATCAAACAAGGTTTCCGCCTCGACCTCCTCAACACTAGATTTATTCTTCATAAATCCGATCTAATTCTCAGCCTATTCACTACGCTATACATCGACCGCTTCTGACTCACCGAATCCTGGCACTCCGATTCCGACGACATCTCAATTCGCTGTTTGCTCTACGCCGGCTGCTTACTAGTCGAATCTGGTCGCCCCCTAAGCTCATCCACTTCTTAATTATCTAATCAAGGCAACATTGCCGCATTCACCCGTCATCACGCGTCTCTTCGCAATATCAATCCCCGTTTCAGGTCTTCAAGCCCGAACATTCTGGATCTCGCCATTATATACCGTCCCGATTCATCAGATACTTCCTCTTAATTTTTTTTACCAAAATCGCTGACCCCTTTCACACTGTTCTTTACCCTCCATCCCTTCACCCATTCTTCGTGACTTTAACATTCGCCTCGCACGATCCTCTTCAGTTGATTCCAACCGGTTTGTCAACATTCTATCCAACAACAATTACAAACTCATCTCCACTGCCCCCAGACATATCCGTGGCGGGGCACTCGACACCATAACTATGCCCGATCGTTTCGCTGTCTACACCACACTGCACATCTCCGATCTTGATCTATCCGATCACTTTCTCGTCACCCTTGATTTCAATTCCAATCACTCATCACTCACACACCTACCATCCTAGTTGCTCTTAGAAAAATGTTGACATCCCCCTTCTCCGCTCTGCCTTACTCAGATCATCTCTATCTTCTCGCACAATAACATCTTTCTCTCCTCACGATCTCGCTTTTCTTGTCGACTCTTAGCTCACATCAACTCGCGATCTTCACTTACACTTCAAGCCTCACACTCACCGTCGCTTGCACCGTGCCATATGGTTTGACATTCAATGGATACTCTCAAAGCGTCGACTCCGTTATGCTTTTGGAGTCTATCACAGCTCTCTCAGACGTGATATTCGCTCGCTAACTTCGTCTCCCCTTGATTCCAATATTGCTCTTTGCCGATATCATTTGAACTTACTACGTATCAAATGCAACTTCTGGCAGCATAAAATCATCACTTCATTTAATACTAAGTCTCTATGGCATAATTTTAACTCATTCCTTGCTAGCTCATCTTCGTCTTGCAACATCAATCCCGATGATTATTCGTCATATCTCCTGACCAAAGTATCCACGTTGCCCTCTCACAACTCCGATTTCATTCCATCTCACTGTTACTCGCTTCATCCTCGCGGAACTCTTTAATCTTCTCACTTGCCGAAGTCTTATCTGTCCTCATGTCCTTGCCCAACAAAACCTCACCTGCCGTTCCCTTGCCTACCCTCATACTTAAATCCATATGTTCATCGATATCCCCTTTCTCACCACCTTGTTTAATTCGCCCATCCGCAGTCGTATATTTCCTTTACACTGGAAATCCACCATCGTTCTCCTCCTCCTTAAGAAGCAGTGGCTCGACCCCTCACTTTCGTCTAGCTATCGCCCGATTACACTCCTCTCTATTCTTTCCAAGCTCTTAGAGTTCCTTATCCTAATACAGATCAACGTTTATCCCTATTCATCCAATCTGTACCCTCCTTTCCTATCCGATTTCCGCTATAATCACTCCATAGAAATCGCCTGCATGAAAGTTTACAACCACGCACTCATTTCTCGTGACAATTCTCTACATGGTGTTCTCATATCTCTCAACCTCTCCTTCGCCTTCGACGCCGTCGACCACTCCATCTTATTTTCTCATCTTCGTTATGAATACGGCTATTATTCCTTCTCGGTTGCATGGCTTACCTCATATCTATCCAACCGTTATTTTCGCGTCTGTTCAAATTCGTCATTATCTTCGCATATCCTATTTTCTGCGGATCCCACAATATTCAGTCCTAGGTACCCTGCTTTTCTCTCTTTTACTTGCCGATTTCTCTCCGTTTATCAAACTTTTCTCCTTTAACGTCATACAATACGCCGATGACATCTTCATATATGCTCTTGCACCCTCACATCGTATACAAGATATCGTCATTTCTGCCTCCAACTGTATTTCTTCTATCTACAAACGTCTATCCAATCTTCATCTCGTTATTAACCTCGACAAGTCTAAAATAATGTGGATCCTCCCCCGTAAACCAAACATATCTCCTCCCACTGTATTTTTTGCCTCATCACTCATCCCCATAGTCCACAATCTCACTTTCTTAGGATTACATTTCGATGATCACCTTTCCCTTTAATCATTCGTCTTTGACAAGGTCCGCTCGTCTAACTTAATTCTCCGTGACACCCGCCGTATCCACCCCCTTATCGATTTCTGTTACTGTATGTATCTTCTTTCATCGCTTCTTTTCCCTAAAATCGATTACTTCCTGAGCTTTTTTGTCAATTCTCCAAAATTAATCATCCTACCCCTACAACGTATCATTCACTCCGCCGTTCTAGTGCTCTTACATCTCCGTCGCATTGACCACACATCACCTAGCTTGCCCAATTCTCCTGACCCACCATTGACATCCGCATACAACTTCGTTTTTTCGTAACTATTCGTCTCATCGCTGTCGGCTCCCTCATCGTTCATCAACCTCCATTTCTTAGACTACTTTTGTTCCACCTCTCTATCGATGTGTTCCCGTATTTCCTTCTTACTCTACGTTCCCAATTACTCCAATAACAACGGTATCCGATTCTTTCTCTTTCTATGCTCTACTCGACGTCCGCCGCTCTCCCTTCTTTATCACATTCAAATACCGCCTCCGTTCCCATCTCGACACATGATTTAGATTTTTGTTTTTTTTCTTCGTGGTCGTGTAAGTGTGGGCCGTCACAGCCCACGCTTACACGACCACGATTTATTTTTATTAACTATAAAAATAAATCTTTTATTGTATATCAGAATTTCAAATATATGAATTCATTATATGTATTTTCGGCCCTTTTGTTCCATAATTTAGACATGTGTGATTTGTTTAAGAAGATAAAAGATGTTTTGTTTATAAAGTCGAAACCATGACTTCAACTTTTATATTATTTTAGAATTTTCTAAATTTATTCACTTATAAATCATAATTTTTATAAATTATTGTAATTAATTATAATTATTATAATCATAAATCATGCTTCTAAATGTATTTTATAAAGATGCTAATGCTTTCGCTTTAAATAATTAGATAATACGACACCCATATTTTCGTCTTCATTTGCAATTAATAATTTCAAATCCAAAGAGTAATATTTTATTTTTTTATATTAGAAACTTTTTAAAAATTTTAACAAGATGTAATGACAAAAAAATCAAATACAAAAACTACTGAATTACAGCTGCTTGCTGGCCTTCATTTCCTCCTCGGCCTGTTTGCGGTTTCTGTCGTGTGGAAGAAGTTTATCGGCGAAGCAACCTTTGCAGTATATTTCTCCATCCTGATCTTTATATGTACCCAAAGTCAACGTTGTATTGCAAGTTTTACATCTAAAGCACTTTTCGTGCCATTGCGAACTGCACACCAATTCTTTCCGCAGCATACACTCTGGTTCCACATCATGAGCACTTTTCAATTGCTCCACCAAATTTCGGTGCCATTGTTTCTCGTTCATGCTCAGGAAAATACTCAACATTGTTGATATAGATCTTCGCAGTTCTCGTACGCGGCTGTTCAATGATCATGATCGTTTGGATAGGTTGCTGGGGCATTATTTGTATGTTATAAATCGGGCTGGCCTGGATTATTGGCAGTGTATCGGGAATTTAGTACACTATCTCAGTCATGCATGACACAGGAATTATTTCGTCGTACTCATTCATTAGGGTATGGTTCTTGTTGTTATCTTTGCAAACCGGTAGTCCCATCACATCACGAGTTCGGCTCGAAGCACAAGAGTCTGGCTCGAAGAGGCGTTTCCCGGGTTCACATGTTTCCTGGTGTCAACCATCAAATGTCGATATTGGGATCTGGTCAAGCGACGCTAGCATTGCTTTGGCGTTGCCTCTCATTATTGCAATAGAGATGCGCTGGTATAAATGCGAGATCGTCACGGCGTATCTGACTCCGCTTGTCCGGCTTATGTTATTTGCAACCCGTTTAATGACACTGTTTCCCTCTTCATTCCATCCCCAAACGACTCCACTACAGTGGCTGAGAATATATACCCCGCTGCTTCGACCCTGCTCTTGTACTTCCGGTCTTTAACATTAGCCGCGTACGATGTAGCGGCGGCGAGCTGTGCGTTAGCAGCTGAGCGACGGTATGCCGTCTGTTGGGGGTGAGTGACTGCAAAGTCGATTGCATGGGGAGGATCCCCATAAAATAGGATGTCTGCCGGCCGTTCACGTAGGTCCGGGATAATACCTCGCACTTCCAGAGCTACATCCATCCGGGCTGATTGTGCGGCTGCGAATACCACGTCACGAATAGCATTATGCCGCAGTCCTTGGTAACCCCCGTATTGGCATGTTAGCGAGTGCATGCCTTCCTTATCAGCTATGCGCATGCAGCGGCCGCACCTATAATCCTTTTCGTGTAAAGGAATCCCAAGCCACATGCGGACTAGAATACAGAACTGTGGGGGTGTTAATTCCGTTCCAGATGCCGCATTTGGTACAGCACTAAGCCAAGCCCCAGCTTTTGGACACGACACTGCATGTAGTCGGGCACGATCCATTTCGCTAGATGATTGTATAAGCTGTGTCGAGGCGAGATTTTCAATCATGCGTGAGGTTGATGATTGACCGCCCTCCGTAGACGGTATGAAGTGAGATCCCACTGTGGTTCTAAGGGTGGCTAATGCCTCTGAATAGCCAGGAAAAAGTGTAGGATCCAGACTGTATTCTTCTCCGACCTGCATCACGCTATATATAAATGCGCTCTGGACATGCGCCGCATTGCATCTTAGGCCAAATCCACCCAGACGGATTGGGAATGCCATCTGTGATTTCGCTGCTTCGTGTAGTTGACACGCGCATATTTTCTGAAAGGCGCTGGCGATTTGTCTGTCGAATGACTGACAAAACGTTTTTGTTATCCTTGGATCAACTGAACGGAGAAGGTGGTTTATCCTGGACGAGGAAGCGCAGTGTTTGAGTAGGAGGTATCCGACTTGGGGGTCTGGCAGCTTGGCTACTGCATCGATTGTCTGGATTAGCGGTGGCAGAATCTCGTTTGTCAGGTGGGTTTCTATGAAGGACTCGTCACCGATGGGTATGCCTAACAAGTGCATGTTTCCAGAGGTGTTCTCCGAAACCACCTCGGATAGTAGGGCCAAGCAAGAGCTTATGGCTTCAGGCGTGCCGATGACCTCTGTCTTTCGCCAGTTTAGCTGCAATTTAATCTCCTTGAAACTCGTGTCTAGCCAGCCGAGTGCGGATGCAATTGCCGAAGGCGTCCCGCCGACTATGCCATCGTCCAGGTACCACATGTTGAGGTTTATTCCAGGGATATGAGAAACGTGTTCAATCGTTTTTTTAATGGCCAACGCGAAGAGGAACGGGCCCAACGGGTCACCCTGCTGGACTCCTTCACATGAATTGAGAGGGTCCTGCGGGCCGAAACGAAGGGGTGCCTTGCACTTGTATGAAAAGTCAAACCATGGCAAGAGCTCCGGGACGTTCTCTCGGACCGCCGCTCGTAAGTGCGCTCTGGACAATGAGTTGAAGGCGTTTGAAAGATCGATCTTTGCCCAGGCCCAGTTGTTGTCGTTGGCGTGAAGTTCGTGGATTCGTCGGATGTTGTGAACGATCCTTTCCACTGCGTTTAGGGTTGCTACCCCTAGTTGTGTTGGTTGTAGGAGACCAGCGAAACGTTTGCGGAGTTGGAGACATATGCATTTCGAGCAGAGACGGCGTAGAGTTTCGCCAACGGCAATTGGTCTTATACCCCCGTTCTTTTTGGGAAGTGTGACCAAGTTAGCACCGGCAATGTAAGGCGCCACTTCAGAGGGTGCTAGTCCCGCTAGAAGGTGGTTGACAAGGTGCGTCAGATTCTCTGCTAGCGAACCGCCGCTATTTGCTCGTAACATGTCCTGGAGATGCTCCGGTCTTAGCCCCAGGCAACCTGGTCCCGACGCTGAAGGAAAAGAGTTGACCGCGGCAATGACGGTCTCGCGGCCTACAGATATAGACGAAATCGGATTGTTTGAAAGTCGTTCTATAAGATTAGGTGAGGATAGTGGCTGATCCCGCCAGATGCTGTATGTCAGGGGATGTAGTATTTGCAGTGCTGTCCGTGCTTGTGTAGATGGGCTGACTATTCCTCCTGAAACCAAACGCTGGAGTGCTTTACCGTAATTCCCATGCTTGGTCAGGTTGATACAAGCAATTTCTGAATTGCCGTTTAGTTGACGGTTTGCATATTTGTGTGGCGTTTGTATCATGGATAGCACATCTGTTGAAGCGGTTGTCGCGTAGGCTCTTATTGATTCGCAAATGTGCTTCTCGAGCTTATATCGACCTTTGCATGTTGTGGGCATTGGGCCACTGAAGCATGATTTTGCGAAGAGCAGCAACTTTGTCCATGAACTGACATCTCCGATCTGCAGTGCATGTTTGATATTGTCACAGAAATAGGTGGCTGCTAGAACACGTGCTTTGTACGGAATGCGTATGACTGTTGTTGATTCTCTGCGCCAACATGATTGAAGACATGATAGACGGTTCGAAGCGTCGACTCGAGCGCTTGGAATTGCTAATGTTGGAGTTATGACTTCTGTGGTGGCTTCATTTGGTTGGACCTTGGACGCATTGTCGAAACAGCCGAATCCCTCGCCCGAACCTGCACACCTTGAACCTCTGAACTTATGAAAGCGGAAGCATCCATTAGTTGTCAAAACGATGTCCCTCTGGCAGATGCGACAGGGCCGCTTACCTCTGATAATATCATTTTGATCTTGCCCGTCGTACGCCATTGTGTTTGGTAACATTGTAAGTAAGTTTGCAATTGCCAAGAGTCGTAGAGTCGGCAAGTGTGAGCGAGCCGCCGGTTGATTGTAGATTTTGTATGTATTTTAGATTGTAAGATGTTGTAATTGTAAGTAATGTATTTACTTTAGATTGTAAGTAACTTTAATCAACAATTTAATATTTAATTCTCATTTTGTATTTTAGAGGAGAAATTGAATTAATTTCATTATTAGACAACGTTTGTTGTCAACAAAATTATAAGACTAAAACTAATATCGTAGGCAATGGAAAAAGAAGAGAACTATAGTAAGAAATTCTGTTTAAATCTTTGCTATTTACATACTGATTTATGGTACATCCAGTTTAAGTTTTTGAAGTTTGTATAATTGTAACTATCTCTGTATATAGAGATGATATTTTCATGCTACTATTTACGTAGAAACTTTCGTCACAAAACATTAATAATATTTAATTATGCTGCTACTAATTGTATTTTACAAAGATGTTAATGTTTTTGCTTTAAACAATTAGATAATACGACACCCATATTTCGTCTTCATACTCACCTATAATGTTGCCAAGGATATAATTTCTAAATCCAAAATAAATATGCCATCTTGAAACAGGTTAACTAAACGATTTTACGTATTAAAAATATTAATATAAGGTTTGATTTTAATAAATCACGACTTTATAATTTTCTTTCTTCTGTTCTACCTAAATTCCTTTCGGAATGCATTTATTTAGATCAGTGATTTAATATTTGATCACTTAACTAAAGCTACTTACTGAATGTAGTTATAATATAATTAATTATATTAATATTTGTAATTAATTATCATATAATTAATAATTAAAACTTTAAATATCATACAATATATTTTTACATAGTTTGCAATCAAGTTCATAAGATTGACAATGTCCTGACTTCGGCGGCCTCCAAAAAACAGGCGGCTTTGCACCGCACAATTGCTTCACTGATTCCTTGCATGAGCCAGAACGATGACCGCTTGTCATCAGTCGCCCGAACCAGCCTATTTCTTAGCTTTTCGTGAAATAACGCTACGCGTGAGCCCACAGCACCAAGCGTCTCGGTCGCCAATGGTACAAACCCGTAATCGCAGATATCGATATCTCTTTTTTTTTGATTTTTTCTTGCCTCTGCGTCAATGACGACGGCACTGACTACTGTCACAGCTTGAGATTGGTAGGTCGGCGCCTGGGTATTGGAACAGGTAAAGTCCCATATCAGAATACGGCTGGATTGCAACCGGATGATATTCGATCTATCTTGGCGCTTTCCATCGATTCTTGAGATGCCAATCGGTTCTCATCTTGATGAGACGCCTGCTGTTGCAAGGACCATCCGGATTATCTCGTTTACTCCGGTGTGACGAATGTGTCTCGCCCATGTGTGCCGGCAATCCAGAGGCTGCGTACTTCCCAACTAACCTCTTTTCCACATATTCAAGAAAAGGCTTGTCTTGAGAGGACCCAAAGTCTGTCCATCCGATTACGACAAAGGTGATTATCAAGACGAATGCCAACATCTGTGATGGATAACACCTCCAGAAATGGCCAGCTTACTTCGACGGCACTGCCAACAACCTACTACGCGTTTTCGGTGTCTCGGTGTCTCGTAGTAAACGGTCCTCGATCGCTCTGTAAAATTTCGTGATCAATTATTTTTATATAAACGGATCCAATGAATTTATGGTTATGTACTCAGCAACCCAATGGGCGGTAGCATCGTGGTACTCGTCGTTTAGCGAAGTTGAATCATCAACACTACTTCTAAGAAGTAGTATCCGAATCAAATCGTTACCAATCAACCGAATCTCAGTTCGGGCAAGTTCGTCTATGGCCTGGTCAAGCGCAGTGTCAATATTAAACTCGTAGTTGCCAATCGGGGAACTTGACAAATGGGCGTCTTCATTTTTTACTTTTCTACATCCTGGGAGAGCGTCTATAATAGATCTGGTCACATACTTATCGGTTGCGGTGATCTCGCACTTTGTGAAGTTCAGCAAAATCCCCGTATCAGCTCCCAGTTCCTAGATGATGGCGATGTCAGATATCAATGTATCGTCTAATCCCCTTTGAATGATGATGAAATTCAAATATTAACTCATCGTGTGCACCATTTTATAGACTGCGAGACAGAACAAGAGTGGGTTCAGCCGGTCGCTCTGCTGAACTTCTTCGCTGAATGATATAATCTTATCCTCAAAAAAACAGATGATTTGACTTGTTGTAACATAACCCAACGAGCGGAAGAATTGCTGGAACATCCCGCGCTATTCTGTCGAGGATAACATCGCGCTTTACGCTATTGAACGCATTTCGGAAGTCCAGCTTCAGCAGTGCATAGTCAGAACCAGCCTTATCCATCAAAAACGTTAGCGCGGCGTGGATAGCAGCTTCGATGCCAAGTGGGACGCCAACTTCCCCCTAGCTGAACGAACAAGTGTCCATCCACGAAACTCCTTGATGCGAAATGGCAAGCAAACTTCGCAGCTATGCGTATGCTCTACCGACTGCGATCAGCCGAGCGCCCCCAGTATTTATTTCCAAAAGCGAGCGGCCTGGCCTACACACTATTGGAGCTACACTATCAAGTACACTGCCGAACAGAATCAACGACACCAGACCTAGTAACCCTTTTGTGAGGTGATCTGCTGCAGCTCCAGAGGAATAACCTATGTGATTCTTCTGATGGGACGGGCTTAAGCCATCTGTCCCCTGTCCGAAGAAGGTAGAAAAAGACCGTAAAACTGTTCGAAGCGAATCAACCGGCACTGCCGGTATTTCCACGCCCATCCTTGATAATGAAGAATTTTTGAGTGAATCACCGTGTTGGATGCAGCTACTGTAGCGATTTAACTGTAGCTGTGTCGCAGGGAAGAAGAGTGGCATATGAACACAATGTTCGTAGCGCCATTTAAAAATGGCGCTACGGACAAATTCTAATATTCAAAATATATAACTATTGTATAATATTCAAATAATATAAATATAAATATAATATTATATAAATAATATGCACTTTATTAAGTTTTCTTACTTGAAAAAGCTCGAGAAAATAATTTATTGATAAGAATTGCGCGTTCAGCCGAATGTTTTGAATTTAATTTCTAGTGAAAGATTCGCCGAAACCAAATTTTGCCGGAACGTAATTTTTCTACAAATAAAATTGCCCGAATGAAATTTTAAATTTCGTTTTCAGCCCAAGTCAGCATTTATATTTAGATCATCTTAATGGCGTTGCGATAATTAATTCATTAAATACTCCAGGTAAAGATTTTCTTGCCAATAGTTCGAACATTTGAAATATTTAGCCGATTATTTACCGTAAGTTCAATCCTGACAATTTAATCAAAGTTTACTGTTATTGCCGTAAGAATTCTAGGAATGACGATATTCGCCACAATGACTTGGTTCGTGTTCTACTCTAGTTTTATCAAAATTAATTTTAATGAATAAATTAAATTTAGCTTTTAAATATTCTTCAAATCATGTCTTGGGATTTTACGAGAATAAAAAACAAATCAACTTTATTGCCAATTCAATTGACCACTTCAGACAAAAGTTTCCGAATTTACATACAGAATTGTTCTGAAATTCTTAGCCATAAGTTTATTCAGATTATTAAAACAATTTCTAAATAACTATGACTTAAAATTTTAGTTATAGAATAGAATAGAATTTATTTAGAGTGGCCGTTATGGTAAAATAGAACCATTTACAGGCCCACTATAAAAATTAAAAGACAAGTTTATATCCGTGATTACCGTTGTGACGGGGGACGAAAAGCGAGCAGGAGCGATGACTTATGGAGAGACCAGTCGTCATATCGGATGCGCTATCAGGAAGATATAGATAAGGAGGGTTGTTCCGCAATTTGATTTGCCATGCAAGTGTGAGAATTTGAGAGCTTATGCCGCTCGGAATGTCGAGCCGCATAATAGTTAATTGCTAAAGTTAAATTAAAGGATATTTATTTTATGAGAAGATCCTAAAAATAAAAACGGTTAGTTGTGTGATACAGTATAATGCTTTATTAAATTCTAAATTAAAAGAAGTGTGAAGATTAAACGTGCTTTAATGGCTTCACTACATCTGATATAATCGAACTAGATAATAAATAATATATACAGCATTCTATATAAAAAAATGTATCTGAGAGAAGATTGTTCATAGAAATTAAAATATTATTAAAATATAGTATAATATAATATATTTTATATTTAATATTTATAAATATTAAGGACCCTGTTGAAGGTCCTTCATCTGTTTACGACAAATTGCAATCCAAATCTTTGAATGTCAAATAAATTCCATATTCAGTTCTAATATAAATTTTATATTAAAATTAATACAAATGTTGGATTGATATTTTTTATATTTTCGTAAATACTAGGAAAATAGATTTTAAAAATAAAAGTTGTATTTTGTAAATATAAGATATTTATCAAAGATGTTCATTGTCCTAAAAATATTTTTTGTTCAAAGAACAAAATAATAATACACTGAGCAGAAACGAGTGTACTTATGTAATCGAAAAAATATAAAAATATATTTATATTACAAAAAATATATATTTATCATTAAGTTGACAATGACATCTATCTTAAAGTATATTTTCAGTAATAAACTTACCGCTTTTCGTGATTCATATTATTCAACTATTAAAAAAGATCATTTTGTGGTTGATTTCAAATATTTGATTTGAATTTTTTACGTTCGTAGATACACAAATACAGAGATCTTCGAACAAGATATGAAAATTTGCAAATAGTTTGTGAGCGACAAAGCGAGCAGATTTTAAAGTATCGCTTAAGGCCTATCATGCCCAATCCAGAATATCAGACAGTGTCAACTCAGGTAATTTTTTTGTATAGCAAATTGAGAGAATATAATTCGTTGTATGTATTTTTAAAGCCATGGGAAAAGACATTAAAAAAACATTGAAATACATCAACATTGGCATAGATCAAATCGTTTCTTAACTTTTCATAATGTCCATGCTTGTGCTCAAGTTGCAGTTGTGAACATATTTCAGGTCTAAAAGCTGCTATTTGCTTAACATAGCGCCATTTGAATTATCCTAGGTAAGATCTTTCCATGCGAAAATATAGGAAACAGCATGACCTTCAAATAATGTGCGGATCGGTGAAACCCTATCAAATCTAGGTGGAGAGATCTACCCGCTGCCATTGTTATATCCGTGACTTTCATGACTAGATGATATGTACATGATCTGTAAATTATTTTGAAATAATTTACAGATGTCAGTGCAAAATTCCAAGCATGCACCATTTGATGATATCTTAACATTATGGTATAAACGGACACCTTTCTAAATATTATTATTTTTGACTTATTCATATATACAACTAATTTATTTGCTCCACAGAAAGCATTCATTCAACATTAGTGCTGTGCCATATTGATTTAAAGCGAGGATGGCAAGGTCATCATAATATACTATCAAATTTACTCTAGACAATGATTGATTAAACATAGTGTAAGTCTAGGTGGATAGCTCCTCCAAAAAGAGAAAATAACTGAGTATTGAATCACCAGACAAGACTTAGCTATATTTTACAAATAAGTCAAAATATTTTAGGCAATCAAACACTTGCAACTCCTACCTTGCGTTGTAGTTTCATCAACTAAGATGTTTGCTATTTATTAAGTCAAATACTTATTCGAAACGGTAAAATGGCATTCGTTACACTATTACGCCAAAAGGTTATTGATAAAATATATAGGTTATTGTCTATAGTTTATATAGGTTATTGTATCGTTCTGATTGTACCATTCTGATTGTAATCATTCTGATTGTATCAATAACCTTTAGGCTTAGGTGATTGCTGCAATGTTGCACCATTAAACGAAGAATTATCCTTACGCCATGTAATTTAAGTATACCTGAGATATTAAAAGAGATACGTGACTTGTTTTCAAGAAATATTCTGAGGGATTTCTTGATTTACTAAGTGCGGAGGATCAACATCAAAACGTGGTTACAACACTACAACGTTGATAGGCAAACATCTACCAAATTAATAATACTAATTCACAGGTCGTTAAGCTGCAATAGGGATAGTGATTTCAAATAAATGCAAGTTCGAGCATGTAAGAGCTGTTGCCGTATACATAAACATTATTTACAAATATAGGCGAATTCTCGTGTATGGAACATTATCCTATTTGAGCAAAACTTTCCATAAAAACCGTCAAGAGAAAATCTCATTATACATGCTCGCTTTGTTTGATTAGCAAAAGTATTAGTAATTTTTTGAAAATGCTAACAGATGTTAGTGAAATATCAAATAAAATGTTCATTCTTTCTTTGATCCAGCTCCAATAATTGTTTATCAATAATGGATCATTATCAACTATTTTAAATAATTTTAATTATTACGTAAATTTGAAAGGTTTAATTAATTGCTGTATTATACTTGAAAAGCGAAAAATAATTAACTAGATGATCTTCAGTATAAGGGGAAGAAATTTCGATGTATACTAATAAGCCCGTCACTTTATATCTTAGCATATTTAGTATAGATACTTTAGTAAATATTTACTTAGACATTTAAAGTTAACTACTATTGTATTGTATTTCAGACTTGCGATATTTCAGAGGTATTCGAGATTTATTCTATTTAAGGTATTAAAATTATTTTTATTTTTATTGTATTTGATATTTTGTAGTCACGCTAATCTTTTAAAATTGAAGGATGAATCATCAATCCCCGGATTTCTTTCTAGGGAAAAGCTGGAGGTACAGTTTTCTTTAAAGCATCGTTTTTATATTTTTTAAATCGATTAACCGATCAAAATGTCGATTTTAAAGTTGCAAACTTTATATCTTTTGATCGATTAACCGATCAAAATTCTGATTTTAAAGTTGCCAACTGTTTAGCTACGATCGATTAACCAATCAAAATGGGTTGATTAACTAGCGGTTTACGTAGCTATTTTATTTAAGTAAAAAATAACACATTATTCAAAATTACGAGTTTTTATCAATTATAATTTTATTTGTATTGATTTAATTATTTTTATTATTTTACTATTTCAGTAAAACATTTAATATTGCCATAAATAAATTATCTAAATTATTAGATGTATTATAACTTATAATTTTATATTAACCACTATTTTATAATTAACATTCAATCATAATTTTAATGATTTTAAATTTTAAAATGAGCATATTGTCCAATCTTATCAAATTTATTATATTTTATTTATGCCAAAATCACCATTTATTTATGTTTGAATAAATGGTGATTTATTTCAAGCGGCTGGTAACTGCTTGAAAATATAACGCTCCAGAACCAGCTACTCTGTGATCAGTGATATAATTCAAAAAGTATAGTGTTAGTACATTTTCAGCTAGGTCAGAAAGTAAACTTGTTGTGAACGAATTTAAATTGTTTTAAATTTTTTGTTTCATTTGAGAATTAGTTTAATTTCTAACATAAAAATGTATATTTAAAAGATATTGATGTATAGTAAATACATTTTAAATATATATAAAATAAAATTTATTCAAAACTCTCAACACCATAACCCAAGTTACGGCTACGGGGTTTTACTCGTAGCCTACAACTCGAGTTTTAACTTGCAGCCTAAAACTCTCGTACGAGTTTTAACTTGCAGCCTAAAACTCTCGTACGAGTTTTAACTTTCGTATTTCGTTGTGAAACTCGCGATCAACGACATCTCATTATTTTGAAATTACAAGTAAATTAAAAAGATAATAAAGTGGAGGAATTAGCATAAAAATGAGTTATAATATATTATAATATATTATAATATTATAATATAATATTATAATATTATAAATATAATATTACATTAGATTTATAATATAATGTAATATATAATATACTATTATTATTTTAATATTGTCATCATTTTAGAATCCTTTGAAGTCACGCGTGTATATTTGTATTTCGTATATATTACGCGTTCTTCTTGTTTTTATATATTTGGAAATTTTTGGCAAATTTATACTTTCTACTTTTATATTTTATGAACCTTTTAATAACAGCAATATCTTCAATCAGCTGCATCTACAATATCCGATTTACGACAAAAGCTTGCCCAATCTGAATATATAATCACACTTTTACAAGGAGAAAATAGCACAATAGGTTGGTTTCAAAGGCTTGATGATATGATCTTTAACTTTTCGTCGTCAATTTCGCAATATTAGATTATTTAAAATTAAAAAATATCAATTTCGATGTAGAAATTATCCTTTATTTATTTTTATTTCGCTATAAAAATATTAATTCACTATAACCGTATTGATAAAATCATTAATGCTATTTAATAATATTTTATTAACTTTCTAGACCCACTTTTTATTCGCGTTTGCGATTTAAGTAAAATATTTTTATATTAAGTAAAATTCTAAAAATATATGGTATTCCGCGGCAAGCGAAATGCTCATTATATAAATGCTCACTATATAATTAGAATTTTAAAAAATGCCCGGCAGGTTGCACCTATTTATTTTCTTTGTTTTTTTTTCAATAAATGATTATTTGGAAATATTAAATACCGACTAAACTGTTATTTCATAAAACTGTTTTATTGTTTACTTGCGAAATAGCTCTAGGTTGATAATAATCAACTAATTAATTAATAATGTAATTAAATATAATTAAGTTACAATCTAATAAAATTAGATTATAATTAATATTAAGAAACAAATTTTTATAATTGTAATTTTTAATGTATTATCAATCAAATTATTTAATTAATAATTACTCAGATAAAATTTTTATAAACCTTTTGTCCCATTTTCTATTTAAAATATTAAAATAATAAATCTTTCGACTTTTACGACGGTAACAGTTTATTTATTTAAAAAAATATTTCAATTGAAGTTATCTATTTGATTAAGTTACAAATATTATGTTATTTATTTAAAATTAGTATTTTTGAACTGACATTTAACATTGCAGTCTCCCAAACCAATAGTCATGTTGCAATAGTCATGTTGGCAACTATGGATTTCCTGGATCAGCCATTAGTGGCAAGTGGCTAATTTACTAATGACTCAGTGTTGACCAAGCTGTAGATAACCCGCCAGAAATGTTTGATTTTAATTGTATGCATTTATAGCTGAAATCATAAAGACAATTTTAGTCAAGCAGATAATTTTAAAGTCAAACAGAACAATAAATTTGCATTCTATTCTACTACTCTTTGTAATTAGTAAATGGGTTACAGTAAGCCCGTCCCATTACACTTAAGTTTTTGTTATTAAACCCCTTCAAATTAGATATTTGGTTTAAGATGAATACGTTTCATTGTATCTTAAACAAAGAGAACGTTTGGAGAAGAGGTATGAAAATAAAGAGGCCTATATGAGAAATCTGTATTCAGCTTATTCGAGATGTAAGGTAAATTTTACATTTAATTTTAATGTGAAGAAATTTTAATTTTTGTTTTTAATTTTAATTAAAAAAATTTAATTTAAATTTTTGTTTTTTATTTTTTAATAATTTATTAATAATTTATTTGCATTTAATTTATTTACTTTATTTGACCGGATATCCCAGATGCATGTGAAAGTAATTTTCTCTTGTGTGATGCCTCAATCATACATGTTTCTTTGGCAACATAAGTATATAAGTTGTCTCTTAAACAATTAAGAGACATAAATGATCTAAGGCACAGTTTCTCATAGGTAAGACGTCGTGATTACTCAACAATTAGCAGTAATCAACTTGTAATATAAGATGAGTTTTAACAAACCGATAAATGCAATTTTGTGCTCCGAAAAAACTTGTAGCTTCGGTGGACTCCTTAACAGCCAATTTGACGACTTTGGTTGGGAAGCATTTATATTTGTCAAAGTATATATCTGTATGATTACATATAGGTTGTATACATATTGTGGTTTAGCAAAGATAATAATAATTCATCCGATAATGTTGATGATAGCGGAGGTGTTCGAAATTTGGAATAATTTTTTTCTTGTAAATAATACAATTTTTGTTGTGTAATGCCTCAATCATACAGATGTTTTTTGGCAACATAAGTATATAAGTTGTCTCTTAAACAATTAAGAGACATAAATGATCTAAGGCACAGTTTCTCATAGGTAATACGTCTTGATTACTCGGCAATTAGCAGTAATCATTTTCAAAAGTATCTAATTTTTCGAAAACAAAGTATGTGACTGTGACGGATGAATCGAAAGCATATAAATTCAATAGTAACTGTTGAGTTTTATTACGTTTCTTATTATAAAAACGTCAAAAAATTCATTTAGTGATGGCATGCAAGATAAGTTGCATGAGTTGCATATATGAGTTGTATATAATAAGTTGAAAAGACCGCAATCTTGATTAATCTAAATGGTTGGATGCTTGGGTTTAATAGAGGTTGTTTGCTATATGTTATCAGCATTAAAAACGATAACTATTTTATCGATTATTACGAGTTAGGGTATTCGAATTACTCGGTAATTTCGGGGATTACAAACATATGTGATGGATCAGCAATACTCTTTTTTTGTAGCAGTTTACGAAAAGCCTTTCAAATCAGATGGAGAATGAACCGAGTCAACATATTGTGTCATTGTAATTTGTAGACTGTTTAAGATTATAAGGAAGTTTTAAGATGTGAAACACAGCATGCTTATTAATAGACTAGAATCAACTTAGTGCATACTTGCGTTTTGCAGATGTAGGCGATTGTGGACGGATTACTACCAATGTAAAGAATGACAGTTGCACGATCATCAACATAGGAAAGCCGAGAATTATTAGGTTGGATGATATTTTAGCTTATCGATCACGAACGTCGATATTTTCTAGTTAAATAAAACACAAGCTGATATTATATTTCGAAGTTTTAGTCATTTTTGTATTCATTTAATATTATATTTTTCTTTTTAATTATTTTTAACCGAATATTTGTTTAATTTATAAAGTTCCCCATGTATCGAGTTTACAAAAATTAAACTATTTAAGTGTTTCACTCTTATTTCGAATTTAAGGTGCTTTTATTCAACTTTAAATTGATCATAGATAATCTGTGCACATCTGGAGGTTTGTTATTTGTTATATAAAAGAAGATAATTTGTTAACATTGAGAAAAATATTTTGTCTTTATAAACAAAAACAGAAAGGAAGGCTACATCTGCTTCAACGATAATCAGTCAACCCGATAATGAACAGTTAGTTAACGTTTGCAGATCAGAATTGGATAAGTTGGTTAATCTAAGTCGATCGGTGTCTGTCACAATACCGTATTCATCTTGTCAACAAGCGTTATCAGATAACACAATTAAAAGCATATGTATTTGTCAATATTGCAAAGGTGCGCTCTACAGAGTATAGATACGAAAAACACCGAATTGATCTTCTAAACGTGCTTTTGTTAATTAATTATGAATCATTTGAAAGAAAAACCTAATTTTGTTTTTTCATTATCTGATTAATTTGTTTTTTCCAGTAAAGATATGTCAAATTAAAGAGACGAGCAGCCCAAATGCAGTTAAGCACGTCTAATGTCAAACAACAGACGACCATAATTTCAAAATGTAACTTCATATACGGCTTTATCTGGTTGTCTCTTGTTGCTGAATTAACAACGCGAACAAATCTATCTACGACGTTCAAACCCGATGTTGGTATCGATCTAACCGCAACTGCCTGGAATAGCCACAACCAAAACGGAATAATAGGTAGCAACCGGCATAGACAGAAGGCTATAAACGTCAGTGAATGTAATATATAAAAGGCGAGTGTGTCGTATAGGCCAGATTTTAGTGCATACCATCGAATGTTTATAAATGGAGTCGAAAACTCAGATAGAAGTCGCAGACCGGCGAAGAACGGCAGGTAGTCGTATATCGATACAATCATGGCCATGTAAATTGTTAGGATATGGTGAGCTAGATAGCAGTAGTGTTCTAGCCGTTGTTCGGATTTGCAGTTTCTCAGTAAAACAAGCACCACAGCAGAGTCTACCAAAGTATATGCAAACAGACAGCATGATGTAATGAAAACGTAATTGGAATAAGTGTGTAACGGATTATCTAGAAGTCGGCTGCCATCTTTAAAGAACGACATAGAGGCCAGTACAAAAACCAGAATCGCGTTCAGGCTAGAGTTCACTCTGCTCCTGGTATTTAGTAGTTCTTGAAAATTACCACTCTTTTTTTTCTTGCCGCTACCTAGTATAAAAACACCTGCATATAGACAAGATATAATAGCACTTAATGTGAATACAGAAATGACTCTTTTCATGCACGTGGTTGGCCTGTACAATTCAAATTGACAACCAGCATTGTTCATTAACGATTTTAGCGACGAATTATCGTATAATGATGTTTCTGAAGAGATTAGCATCGAATACCACCTGTCTTCAGTCAATACTGGCTTTCAGCTGCAAAAGATAAAAGTTACTTTTTTAAATTTTCAAGATAAAGCGCAAATTTTTAAGTACAAAATATTAAATTTTTCTGGTTTGCGTCGAAAGAAAATCTTTATTACTCATATACCTGAATAAAGAAAATATCCAGGTATATTTATTCAGGTATATTTGGTGTTGGAGAAGAGATGAATAAAGCAAATACTGAATGATGTGGAATTGGAGAAGAGATACTGCGTGCTTACTACACAAATTCACTTCTGACTGATAGAAAATAACCGTTTTTTTGCGCTGATTTACACTTTTATTTCAGTAATTTACTCTCAATAACAAAAGTTTAATATTCCTTTTAAAACGATAATCATTTATCAAATTTGCGAAAAAAATCCAATCGAAATTTAAAAGGAAACGTGATAAATTTGGTTATTGCTCTCGCTCTACAGATGTGGATATTCCGCATCTGGGAATATTTTCAGAATGTCTACATACAAGTTGTGTTCTAAAATACATTCATATCTCCAATTAATGGATTGGAGTAGGGCAATACCGGTCCGAAAATTTCAATTATTTTTCGTAATTATCGATATTAAACGGTTATGTAAACACTTGAGTTACAACGTCAACAACTGTGCTATTAAAGTCTACTGTAAATATGCGCTATTAAAGATGAATTTTAAGTGATATCAGAATTTTAAGTCAGATTTGTTGTTTGTTTTCAATTTATTTAAAATCTGAATTAAATTATTGATTTAGATTTAAGGAGAGTGAGACCATTCCGCGTGAATTTCTTGTAAAACATGTAAGCCAGACGCATTCGTCATTCTTTCGCATCTGGCTTACATGATATAGATTTATAAATAAATTCAAATTAAAAGTGAAAGAGCCGAACTTATTGATCTATCCAATAATGCATTTGGTGATCGATTGCGTCAGATCACAGTGACAATGGAAATGCGATCGTTTCAATACTTTTATCGAGGTATCCTTTATGATGACATAAGGAAAGATGAAAAGTTGTTATTTTGATAAGAATATAGCAATATTGGTAAATAGAGTTTACGTAAACTCACAAGCAAATGAAATGCAAGAATAGTAATAGCTTTTATTACAGTGAAGTAAAATATTTTATTTTTCCTTATTTCTTCCAGATCAAATTAAACAATTTTATAAAAATGCTTAGATTATTTAAACTGGATATTTTAGCAACTATAAATATATTTATAGGATTTCTGTATAATGATGAATATATAAATATATTAAATAATATATAAATATATTTATAATGTATAAGTATATTAAAATATATTTATTTATATAATTAACAACATTAGTTGTTAATTAATACATATATACAACATATAAACAAGTGTGACATGTTATAATATTGTAATGTGGTATAAATTAACAATTAAATTATTTTTTTGTTAAAAACTTTGAGATGAATAAACCTTTGTGTCATAGACGTTTATAATAATCTTGTCTAAACTTGAGAATTTAAAACACCTATTGCTTATATTTGAAAAATAATAGCAATATTAAATAAAACAAAATAAAATAATGTTTATAATATTTCCTCAAGCTAAAATTTTCAGGTTAAATAACTATCATAAGATAATATTTGAGAAATAAAACATTACTGAAAAACGAGGTTAAGCTAAACAGTCAAGGCTCGGTATCGATATAAAATGATTAGTACTGAACATCGTTGGTATACTACGTTTATTACGTTTATACTCATTAGTATATACTCATTATACTACGGTTTGTAGAAACTTAATTTATTTTTTAATTGTTTACCTGGGAAATACAATAAATCGCAGATTTAAAATAATGAAATTTGTGCTTAATATAAAACAACTTTTTTAAATAATTGTAGGTTGTTTAACATAGCAGTTTTTTGTAGTCATTCAGTCTAATGCTGTAATAAGTTTGCTGCATGCTTTATGACTGCATATATACTTTGCAACATTTTAACCTTGCATTTTAATTTACATCAATGAATATACTGTCTCTTTACCATTTACGCTTTCGATCTTTTTAGAGCAACATTCGAAATATTGTAACGGTGTTGTGATAAATTGTTTTTCTTACAGCTCATTTTTTATACGCAGATTTATGAATATCAAAAATATGTTTAAATAGCAGTGTAGTACAATATCGGACTATTTGGATTTTACCAAATTTACAAAAACGTTCACTAGAACGTTATAAATGAAATATTATGAATGAGTGTGCATATTTTCTCTATTTAGTTTTATAGAAACTTGGTTCTTTAAGTACTTACTGTAATCGGTACCTAAAGCGATACTTATGACCTCTAATCCTTATTCTAATGCATCGTCTGTTATTTATTGATCAATTCATAAAAATTTATTTTTACTGTAAATTTCAATTTTAAATTTTAACTTGATATAATAAATTATATAAAATCTTATTATTTATTATTTATCTTTATTTTTGATTTATATAGTTTAAACTACATAGACTCAATTATATAATCTGACTTATGAGTGAATGAGATGAGCATCCGACACACTACATGGACAAGGTTGATATTTTGGAAATATGAAAATCCATAATTATTCTATATGGTACAGAAATTCTGGTACCATAGAATTAGATTTTCTGACACTAGAATCCATTAAATTAGATTATGGTATCAAACATTTTATTTATTTTTTATCTTTTTGTCTATTTATGGTATAAATAATGAGATGAAATAATTAACAAAAAATCTACGATATAAATGAATTTTTATAAAAATGAATATATTTTTCAAAGAGAATAGCATATTTTGAACTACTTTTAGAAATACATTTAGTTTCGCAATCCCGAGGCATAGCTGGTGTTACTGGGCGCGTCTCCAGTTTACGGATAGGGGTGTGACCTTCAGATATGGAGGTTAGCTGCGAATACGACTATAGTCTAATAAGCAGCCGTGGACAATCAGCAGCAAACACTATCAGTGTGTGGTGGATCGTGGATTTAGCACTCATGTTTCCGATTTAAGTACCACATCAGCACGACGACAGTGTTTTGTGACAAGGCGAGTCGATCTCGCCTTAAATAGATCTGCTACGTGCAGCCACGCAGGTTAAACTTGGCTAGGCTTACCGCTGATAACTGTGGCAGTCAGTGACAGATGTTCGCAACAGGCCGGCTGTTCCTTAATCATATTAGTGTAACAAAAATTACCAAATGATTTTAAATGTGCCTTAACCGGAGCTAGATCGTACTTAACATACGACCCGCGTGGATGAGGCCCGATGCAGGTGGAAAGTTAATAAGAGTTCCCGATTCAAAGGCGGTTTCGGGAATAAATCATCCAAGCCAAATACAAAAGTGGGATCGAAAATGAGTATGGCAGAAGTGATCAAGGTTGCAACGTTGAACGATCGCTTGAGTTGGTAGACTCTCTTAAACGTAGGAAAATTGAGATATGTGACGTCAAGAAAACTCGTTGGTCTGGATGTAAGTCAAGACATCCTGGCGGTGGATACAAAATCATCTATAGTGGAAGCCATGATCGAAAGAACGGAGTGGAAGTTGTTATCTCCGAAATATTTGTCTCTTCTGTGCATGAAGTGCGACGATACTCTGATAGATTGATGAAAATATCTATCATGGGTGATAAGGTGAACCTTCACTTCGTCAGCGCATACACTCTACAAATTAGGTCTCCTTAGGATATAAAGGACGATTTTTGGAACATGTTAAAGCAAGTAACGTGTGAGATACCAGAGGAAGATTATCTGATGGTTGCGGGTGATTTAAACGGACACGTTGGGTCATCAAGTGGTGGTCACGTATGTCACCGTGGAAATTGATATGGCGCAAAAACAATGAAGGAACGCGAATCCTAGAGTTCGCAGATGCTAATAAACTAGTGGTGATCAACACTTGGTTCCAAAACAGGGTATCACATCTAGCAACGTGCTATGGCGGAAGCGCGATATCTCAGATCGATTACTGTCTCATAAATAGAAGAGACTTAAAAACTGTCCTGGATTGCAAGGTAATTCCATTCAAAACTGTTGCGACTCAACACAGACCAGTTATCTGCAAGATACGGTTTATGAATAAGAAGTCGATGATGCTACCACGCAATGAACCAGTACGGATAAAGTGGTGAAGGATAAAAGAAAGCGAAATAGATCTTGTCGAGGACATTGTCTTGCCTTCCATCACAACGATAGAAGATACATGGACAAATGTGAAGGAGCAAATACATAGGTCTGCGAAGAAATATTGCGGAGTGGTAAAGGCTGGAAGGCGTGAAATAGACAAATGTGCCTGGCTGTGGACCAAGGAAGTGAAGAAGGCAGTGAGGGTAAAGAAGAAGAAATATTATGCTTTTATACAGGTGAAAAACTTGGAAAATTGGAATGTATATAAGGATGCCCGAAAACGCGCAAAGTGTGTAGTTGCTGCCACTAACAGCAGGAAGCAGAAGACCCTGTATGATGAATTGGACAGTTGGCAAGGACAAAATACATTATACCGCCTGGCTAAAAATCGACAAAGCAGAGCGAGAACATTGGGCGTTTTCATTGTATCAATGACGGCATTAGAAAACTCACAAAAGATAAGGAAATTGGTGTGAAACATGGAGGAAACACTATGAGATGATTAGCACAACTGAATTTCCTCATCCACCGATTCCCTATAGCAATCCTGTTCTCGGTTCTATAGAAGAAATCAATAAGAAAGAGGTTACAGCAGTCCTAAATAGTTCACGATCGGGAAAGGCTACAGACACAGACGATATACCATTTGAATTGTGAAAGTTCTCATTCTGGCAACCGGTAGAATGGCTCACAGCGTTCTTAAACAGGGTATCGTGGGAAAGACAAATAACTCGTGACTGGACTGAGAGTGTGAATGTGCCGATTTGGAAACATAAGGGAATTCCAGTAGATTGCTCAAACTACCGCTTGGTTAGGCTATTATCGCACACGATGAAGTTTCTGGAAAGTGTAATCGAGCGAAGACTTCGGCTTATTGCGGAGATTAGTGTGAACAAAGTGGATTTGTGAAGGGATGCGGAACGATAAACGCCATTCACACTTAAAGGTAGTTGATGTTAAAACACTGCGAAAAACTCAAGCCACTGAATAATGCCTTTCTTGACCTCAAAAAGGCTTTCGATATAGTGCCCGGGAACGTTATCTGGTTCGCACTAAGACGACATAATGTGCCAGAGGAGATGGTTGAGCGGGTAAAGATCCTATACTCGCACTTGGTGAGTAAATTGAAATCCACCACTAAACTGGCACAGTCATCCCAAATAAGTGTAAGAGTACACCAATTATCCGTTTTATCACCCCTCCTGTTCATCCTAGTCATGAATGCAATCACCAGCGACCTACAATATCCTGTTCCGTGGACTATCCTGTACGCTGATGATGTAATGGTTGCATGCGAGGATAAAAAGAAATTGGTGCTACATGTCCGTGCGTGGAAAGATCAGCTGGAAAAATACGGCTTACACCTAAATCTTAAGAAGACAGTTATGCTGAGCACAGGAGATTCTGCAGCAGATAACTTCCAGATAGATAGTATTAGCATTAAAACGAAAGACGACTTTCCAGATATGGGCAGCACCGTAGCATCAGACGGATCGATTGCAGTTCAGATCACTAGGAGGATCAACTATGCGTGGGCAAAATAGCGTGCGATGATTGGCGTAATATGCGATAAGAAAATGCCAGATAATCTTAAATCAAAGATATACCGCACCGGCATTCGCCCGGTCGCACTGTATGGAGCAGAGTACTGGCCTGCTACAAACAAAATTGCACAAAAATTAGCGGCGATAAAAATGTGAATGCTGAGGTGGATGGGCGGCCTCACACTGCTCGATCATGTAAGAAACGAAATTATCCGAAAAAATTTGGAGTTCAGCCTATTGAGGAAAAATTGCGGGAAGCCCGATTACAATGGTTTGGTCATGTAATCCGCACAAACACAACCACCATCATAAAGAGTGGGATAGACCTGGTTGTATCAGGAAAACGAACTCTTGGGCGTCCTAAGCAGAGATGGCTGGATACAATAAGAAGATATATGATAGTAGCTGGGGTACCGGAAGAATGCGCGAAAAACAGAGAAAAGTGGAAGCATTTGGTCAAAAAGGCGGACTCCGTAACGAAGCGGAGCAAACGTTAAAGAAAAATAAGATTTAGTTTCGCAATATATATCTAGCGTTCTTTCTCTAGCGTTTTCAATATGCATATTTTCTCTATTTAGTTTTATAGAAACTTGATTCTTTATGTAATTACTGTAATAAGTACCTAAAGCGGTACTTATGACCTCTAATCCTTATTTTGATACATCGTTTGTTTTTATTAATCAATTCATAAAAATATATTTTTATTTTAAATTTTAACTTGATATAAGTTATATAAAATATGTTATATACATATTGTTATATACAATATGCTTTGTACTCGAATAAGGTACACTAAATAATCGAATTTTATCAGAGGAAATACGTCGTTAGCGCGTATTTGGCCCCGTTGATATGATGGGTCGATCAATAGTGCCGAAGCCTGATTACATAGTAGTTCCTCCTGATGACCTCTAATCCTTATACATATACATTGTCTGTTATTTATTAATCTATTCATAAAATTTGACTTTTTTAAATTTCAATTAAAAATTTTGGCTTGATATAAATATAAATTGTATAAAATATTATTTAATATTTATAATTTATCTTTATTTTTGATTTATATATATTATAAAATACGTAGACTTAGTTATCTGATCTGATTTATTATTAAGTAAGTAAGGAAATATATAAGTTTATTTCTCAATAAAGTGTGTACATATAATCTACTCTTTCAGTTACTACTTTTATTGGGTGAAACACTGGGAATCTGTAATTTTAACTTGGAACAGTATTCCAAGCGTTCAAAGCTCTATGAGAAAGTTGGTATATGGCCGGTTGGTTTCCTGTATCACAACAATGACACATTACAAGCAAATTAAGACGAATGACGATATCGAATGGTTATCACGCCTAATTTTATGTGTCGCAATGTGGTTTATAATACAACTTCTGACAAGTATATTTTGTCGTCTCAACAAGATTGATCTTTTAAAGTAAAAAAATGTTGGGTAGAGGAGTTAGGGGCCGAAACCTGATAGCATATCAGTTCCTCCTGATGACTTCTAATCCATATTCTGATACACCGTCTGTTATTTATTAGTCAATTCATAAAAATGACTTTTATTTTAAATTTCAATTTTTTATTTTAACTTGATATAAATTTCATAAAATATTATATAATAATTATTTATTCTGTTAAAGTTACATAAGTATGCCATCTAATCCTATGCTTAGGTATAATAAATTATCGAGAAAATATTATTTATAATAAATTATCAACATTTGAACTTTATTTTGCATTATTTTTAATTTATAATATAAAATAAGTAGACTCAGTTAGCTGATCTAATTAATATCATACTGAAGTAATTTTTTATTTACCCACAAATACCTATTAAAATATTAAACGTTTTTGTATCATTTCATTATCAAAATAATGTAATGATATTGGTTTTCTTCAAAATCATTTAAATAATTTAATAGATACATATTTTAAACTAGGTTACTATAAAAATAACATCAAGCAGAAAATAGTAAAATATATAAATCAACACAATAATATAAAGAATAAATTTAAACTTTTAATCGGAAAATTTTTACTTTGTATTTAATAACCAAATTAATAACCAAATTTCATCGAAGTAAATACTTTATTAGCTTGTACTTGGCAACGCTGCAATGTTGGTTCGAGGAAAATATATCGAAACCTTGTAAGATCAGCTCCTGCTAGTTACCTCTAATTCTTATTCTGATACATCATCTTATTAAATCATTTAATTAAATACGTCTAATTAAATCATTTTATTCTTATCTAATTAATACTTTTGTAATTTTTTATATACCAACAATTATCTATTATATTATAAAATATTGAACGCTTTCATTCTTTTTAAATTATAAGATTTATTAGATTATTTTGAATTTTCAGTGCAATTTCAATTCTAAATCATACAATGAATGAAGTTAAATAGTCAACTAATATCAACTAATGCAGTTGAGACAAACTCAACTGCATTAGGTGAATACCGCAATAATATTTGTAAAACTTACTCACACATTTAATGACATTTCATTAATTTAATTAATTGATTTATTTATCATAATGCATCACGTATTAAATAATATATTAAATATTATTTTTTATTGATAAAACAATGGACAAATCGCTTAATATTCATTCAATTACAACATTGCAATTTTTTAAAATCCTAATTTTGATTCATTGTGCATTTTTAATCAATTAATTGATTAATTATTTGATTAATCAAATTATTAGTTATTATTTGATTAATCAATTAATCAAATAGCACAAACTTATTATTGCTTTAGCGATTTTTCATGCAAAAAAGATCAAAATGAAAATTTCGGTAATAAATTATAGGGATATTCAATCGCCTTAAAAACCTAATGGATCCGAAATTATGGTTCATTTTATAAGCCAAAAGCATTGTTCGCAGTGGCATTTGCTATAAAATAATGAGGAAATTGTGCGAATTTACAAATCAGTAAATATATAATAGCTCTCGTAGGATCTCTGGATCCAGCCACAAATATTTATTTTCGGGATCTGCACGTGTATTAGTGGGCTTCCTCCTACTCGTCGTATTACTCCCATTTTGTTTGTCTTCCTATGGATAGCAAAAAATGCTTCAAAAACAGTTACAAAAACCGTCAAAACACAAGCTTTTGTCATTCAAACTCTTTGTATAAATGAATACTTATAGAGTTGCATAAGTTGGTGTAAATTACATAAAAACTGTTTTTTTTGACACACAAACGTCCTGTATAACAATGGAAACTTGTCACACAGAAACGGTCATAAACTGTAGTGCGAAAAGCTTCATCTCACAGACAATGACTTTCAATGACTTGTGAACACTTTTAACTAAGAGATTATCATCATGATTGTAACCCTTTTCTGTTACAAGAAGGCGAGGAAACATTTATTTCATTACAAAAATCCAATATTTCGACGGCACTACGACACGTCATCTTCAGGGTTGTAATTAGCTAGAACACTTATAAATTTTCAATTAAATATTCCTGTTTCCTCACCTTCTTGTAATAATTCGGATTGGAAACGAATTTTCTCTATTAACCTTTTTCTGATTGTGACGCAACTTGTAATGAGCCTTGCTGCGCACTTTGTTATCCATTGATAACAATAATGATTTTGAGAAAAAGTGAAGAACTATCCATAGTTACAACTGGCCGAAAAGATTCTGACATCTATAGTATTTAAAATATGGTATTAATTAGTCAGATCAGTTAACTGAGTCTACAAATTTTGTACTATATAAATTTAAAAGCAATAAAATAAGAGATTGAAATCCTAAGATTTAAAGATTTTTTTAAATTCCGTTAATTGATTATAGAAATATAATTAATTATAATTAATTAATATAATCAATCAATTAATTGATTATAATATACGATGTATCAGAATTAAGATTAGGGGTATATATTTAAATATATTCTCTATAACTCAGATTTTTATAAGTTAAAATTTTTTACCCATTTTTATGAATTGAGTAATGAATAATATACGATGTATCAAAATTGAGATTAGAGGTGTAATCTTAGAGGGTTAGATCATCTGGAGTAATTGCTACTATCACGCTTTTCAGCCCATATTCTTTGATCATGCATAGCTAATGATGCACATGCTAATACATGCTTATGATGTATTTCCTCTGATGTAATGTGATTATCAATATTATTCTAACACAAAGTATATTATTTACTATCCACATATAAAAGGTTTCGGATCTTTTCAGTTTGAGGCACTTTGTCTAAATTACGCAAAAAGTCTGTTTGTTGTACATCTTCATGTGCTCTTTCGAATGTCGTATAATTTTTTGGGAGAAACGCGTTTGTGGCTAAAAATTTTAATATTTAAATTTTTTCATAAAAATTTAAAATTTAATTTAATTTTTTTTCAAGGCGCTATAAACTCAAAACTTCATCTGTTTTAAATATATCAATAACCTTTGTAATTGTAATCATTTAAAAATATTTCAACAAAGGATTTAAAAAATATTTAAATTTTGTTTTTTTCCTAAAATTAAAGATTTAATTTCAAAATATCTCGAAAAATACCAATACTACGCTATTATTTTTATCGTGCCATTCTAATCGCTACGTCTACAATGGCTTATATTTTAAATATGTAGTTATTTGTATATTGATTTAAAAAGTTATTCCAAATTAATTGTAAATATTTTTTATTTTTTCAATTTTGATCGATCAATCGATTGTTTTTGTAAAAATTTGATGTCTATTATTGGAATAACTGTATAATTTTAGATGTCTAATAATATTAATTTAGAGTGGATATTGCGAAACATTTCTACAGAATTAGATGCTGTCAAGTTTTTACAGAATTATCGATTAATTCCAAGTGGTATGAAATGGTTATATTTGGTTCGAAATAATTATATATTTATCTTCTTTTGTAGAAATAAGATGCTGTCATAAGCATCTTATGACATTAAGTGTCAGATGTAATAAAGTATATTGGAGATGCCAAAAATCGAAATGATCCGTTTCAACTACAGTTCGAAGTGGGACTTGGTTTGAAGGAGCACGATTACCGCTTCGTAAAACAATTATGTTTATGTACTGTTGGTCTAAACAATTAACCAGCATTAAATTTTGCGAAGAAGAATTGGCGATTGATCACAGCACGACCGTTGACTACAATAATTACATGCGCGAGGCTTGTGCTGATGAAATATTAAAAAATCCATGTAAGATAGGGGGCGAAAATATAATAGTTGAGATCGATGAAACAGTTTTCGCCCGTCGGAAATATAATAGGGGGCGCATGCTTCCACAACAATGGGTTTTTGGTGGCGTGTGTAGAGAAACATCTGAAGTGTTTCTTTTTGCTGTCGATCATAGAAATGCTAAAACTCTTAACGAGTGCATAAAACAGTGCATACTACCTGGATCGATCATTCATTCAGATCCATGGAAAGGATATTGTGGTGTGCAAACCCTAGAAGGATACAGATTTGAACACCGAACTGTAAATCATTCAGTTGACTTTGTTAGCTCAGAAGGAATTCATACTCAACAAATTGAGTCAACATGGAACCAGCTTAAATCAGGCAATAGAAAGCGATGGGGTACACATCGCTCAATGATTGACTCATATTTAGTCGAATTCATTTGGCACAGACGTCATCGAAATGACAATAAATTAGAGTCCATATTCGAGTGTCTAAGGAATTTTAAGCTATGCCAATAATTTTATTTATTCGGTAAATATTTGCAACCGTTGTGCCTTTTAAAAAATTATAAGTAAAACGGTTTTGAATCTCTTAGTTCTATTAAATGCAACCGCGTAGTTTAATCACATATTTACCCCCCCCCATTCATCCCCTTCGCTTGATGTCACTGACCATCAACAATTTGGGACCTCATTCACTATTCCAGTAAATAAGACCTCAACTGTTGAGATCCACCGACATCAAGCAGAGAGGAGGAAATTGAATATAAAAGGAATAATGAAGATAAGTTTCAACAAAATGGATTTAATGTCTTATTGGGGATCGATTGTTTGACCAAAATTAAAATAAACTTAAAAATATGCATATTTTGAAAAGACATTTTAAATAACTCTTTTTTGAATGATTCAAATATTTTAATATCTTCAACTTAAGTCAATATAACTGTGATGTTTACGATAACGCAATAAAAATTATATGTTATAATTGCAAAATTTTAAGATATTTCAAATTCAAATTACTTTTTGAACAAAAAAATAAAAAAATTGTATGTTTTTTCGTGAGAGCATAGAAAAAATCTCAAATCATTGTATATTGATAAGATATATGAAAAATACTTAAATACAAATTTTTAAGTTTCTAACTTTGAAATTTGAAATTAAAATTAAATTTTAAATTATTATGAAAAAATTTAAATATTAAAATTTTTTAGCCACAAACGCATTTCTCCCAAAAAATTTATACACAATTCGAAAGAGCACATGAAGATGTACAATAAACAGACTTTTTGCGTAATTTGGACAAAGTGCCTCAAACTGAAAAGATCCAAGGTTTCGACTTTAAAACATTTTTCAAAGTCGAAACATGGATTTTTTGGAGATTTATATATTTGACTTTTTTTGCCAAATATATAGTATCTTATTCTGATACAAAGTATATTATTTATTATTTAAATAATATTATTTAATTTATTACGTTTAAGCTGATATTTTAACGATTTATTGTATATAAATAATTATATTTATGTTTTTGTATCTAAATGCCATTCCCAGAAAAAAGAAATTGAATATTTCTTTATTGAATATAGAAGAAATATTCAATTTCTTTTTTCTGGAATGGCATTTAGATACAAAAATAATTATTCCCTCAGAATGTCTTATTCCGTTTCAAATTATATTTATGTAAAAACAAATGATTTTGAAGAAAGCCAATATCATTACATATTGTTGTAATTCTTAAAATTTCATTATTTAATGTATTATATTTTATATTATATGGTATGCATGAATGCTCATGCAAAAATATGTTTCTTGTAAATTTAAATATGTCATCTTTACGATATAAATTAATAGTAGTTTTAGTTAATGTTAATTTAATGTTCATATCTAGATATACACCTTCTTTATCATTAATATTGGTTTTGTTAAGAATGAGGCTACCTGGATAAATTTGTTCACTAATTGAATAAAAATTATTAGAATTAAATACACATATATCATCAATGTATCGAAACATATATTTCATATATTTATATAGTTTAGATTTAGTTTTTACACAGTTATGAACAAATTCATATTCTATAAAGCTTAAAAACAAGTCAGCTATAATTGGGCTACTATTACCTCCCATTGAAACACCTGTTACTTGTCTAAATATAGATATCACTACCTTCAAATAATTTTGATTTATCAAAATATTTAAGGATTCTAATAATTCAATTTTATCCATCACAAATTGCGCGATAACGAACGATTCTTGGCGTCAAGCTTCATTGTCCGTGCCGTTCGGTAGTTTGGGGATCCGCAGTTCAACGGACATTGCTCTTCCGGCTTTTTTATCGTATGTAGTGGCTACGAAAGACTGTGTCAACATTCTGTTGAATAACTCTACACATTGCCCACATTTTGACGCTGGCTACTCAACTTGGTTGGCCAAGACGGGTCTCAGTGAGGCACCGTCTAAAAGCCATAAACAATCCGCCTGGGACACTCCTCTCGTTAAACGAGCTCATGAATCTTTAATTGAAGGCTCGGAAGACGAGGCATATCGCGTGCGAATTTTGCGGTCTCCACAAGTGAGTCTGGTGATTGGCTAAGGACAGTTCCGATTGGTGCCCTGGGAACTTGGCTCGATGACGAGGCTTTGAGATTGATCATTTCCCTAAGACTAGGCTTTTCTTCATGTACTCCACACATATGTCATTGTGGAGCGTCTGTTGACGAGTCAGAAATACACGGATTAGCATGCAGAATTTCGAGAGGCAGATTCCCCAGACACGCGGATATAAATTAAGTGATAAGCAGAGTCCTTAACACTGTCAACGCCCCAAACATTCTAGAGCCATCCAATGTATGCAGATCGGACGGTCGACGTCCTGATGGAGTCACCATTTTCCCTTGGCGCGAAGGGAAATGTTTGATGTGGGACGCCACCTGCGTGGACACCCTCGCAGCCAGCAATGTTAGGAACACAGCAAGAGGAGCGGGCGAAGCAGCTTCATATGCCGAAGATCGCAAACGGCTGAAATATGCCAACTTGACCATGCCCCACATATTTTGCCCTTTTGGAGTAGAGACTAATGGATCACTGGGCTCTTCCGCTCTGGCTCTTGCTAAGAAGATAAGAAAAAGATTGAAGCACGTTACCAGAAATTCACGTGCTACTTCATACCTCCTCCAAAACGTTAGCATCGCCATCCAACGTATAAATGCTGTCAGCATTCTGGCGACGGCTCCAAAGGGCAAGAAGATAGTAAGCTGGTGGTAGCAGCCAGCCCTTCTAAAAGAATGTCATTTCTCTTCGAAGAAGACAAACGTTCTCCTGTATTTATCTTTTTTGTGCAATTATATAAATTTGTTTTATTAAAAAATATTACATACTCATCGATTTATATCTCAAAATAGAGGTATTTGATAATCCAAACTAAATGTGATTATTCAGTTTAATATTCTAGTTTTACATATCTGATAAGAAACAAATGAAATCTGACAGATTTCTGTTGCGAATATTGATCTGTATAAACTCTTTTTATAGCTTATTAACCCTTATTCTGATACAACGTCTGTTATTTATTAGTCAATTCATAAAAATGACGTTTATTTTAAATTTCATTTTTTTATTTTAACTTGATTTAAATTATAGAAAATCTAAAAACAATTATTAATTTTATTATTTAATTATTAAATTTTGATTTAACATTATTATGTTTTGTTTATTTTATAATTATATTAAATACGTAGACTCAGTTAACTGATTTGATTTGCTGAAATATTTTAGCTTTATCTACAGTAAATTATTTTCAATTTTTAAAGTAAAATATTAATTTTTAAAATAAACAATTCACATGAACTGAAGATAATAAGTATGCAAATATATCTTTTGATATATTTAATTTTCTCTAAGCTAGAATATACAAATTATAATATCTCTATTATATTTAAAACATAGTCTTTATATTTAATTATATTTAATATTGATATTACAATATAATTTAATATAATTTTATTAAATATATTATTTAATAAAATTCAGTAGTTTAGTGTAACCTCACTTTTACTAAAACGCATGAAAGCACAACTGTCCGTTGTGGTTCATGTAGAATTCATGTAGATTTAAACCAGTTACTTATATCATTTAAATTCTCTTGCATAAAAATGCAGTCTGTTATGTGCCGCATTCTTCGCCAAACCACTAAATAGTTCAACTAAGCTATATGTGATAACATTACACTGATGAGTAGATTATTTTGGAAATTTGCTAATTGTAGAGTACTCAAAACAGCTCTTGAAGAACGCCAGAGTCAACCCTATGAATCGACGACAGCGACATATAGTAGTAGGTATACCATAATGCGTAAGGAGCGAGCTCAGCATGAAATGTGTGACTTTGTCAAAGTATCGGCTCAAGTCCAAACACACTAAATCCATAGCCACTCCTTTAGCAACATCATTAACACAATATTCTCTTGCAACAATTAAATTGCGCTACACATGACACTACTGGATGAAAACCGTCTTGAGACAACGTAATGATATCCTATGTTTGAAAGTTACAACTATGCCTCTTAAATATTAAGAGTTTACACACCTTGACAACTGCACTGGTTGGGATAACATGACTGATCAAATGTGACTGACAGTAAAACCTTCTCAGCAGGTGCAACGGTGTCATGTTTCCATGACATGTTCATTTATTCATAAAATAAATGAAACATACCAATTGAATAATTAAAATAATGTAATATTAGAGTAATTAATTATAATTTAATCTAAACCAAAACAAAATCCTAGAACAATGAGAAAACAAACGAATTTTTTAATTTAAATAATGTAATATTAGAATAATTAATTTTAATTTAATTAAAGGCTGAAATTAGATTTATTATTAAGTATTAAAAAAGGCTCTTTTTGGATAAAATACACTTGAAAAAATGCGAGATAATAAATTACTTTCAAATGATAAAATATATGCATTTACAAAATCAATGGAATGATTCAAACTCGGAAAATGCTGAGCAACAGCACTAGAAGTGATCCCGTTATGTACATTATAATTATGTCGTTTAAAAAGATTTATTTTTACGTGGCAAATGCGTGCCGGCGCACGCTTCCATGACCACGAAGTTTAATAAGTTAAACAAAACCTTGACCGATTTGACCAACATTCGCATTCTTTACAAAGTATGTTCGCATTATGTCCACAACTGTTCGCATTCTTTACAAAGTATCCTATAAAACAATGGCATCTTTGCCAAAATACGGCTTATGTATAAAAAAGTTGTGATAAATGAACACCTTGTAATGTCTTTCTTAATCAAGAAGATTGGTATCCTCCCCTTAATTTGTGTACTAGTCGTTCCAATTTTATTTTATCATCCTTTAAAACTATCTAATCGAAAATGGAAGGAGATTCTGGATATGGTGTGTCCTATTAAATAAGTTGTGAATAAACTTATTAAATAAGTTGTGAACTATTAAATATGTTGTGATCATTTTGTGAACATGTTATTGTAATCCTGATGAGAACAAGAGTTATCGAAATATTGAATTTTTACAAATAATATTAATTTTTTACAAATAAAGTATAAGTATTTTCTTCTTTGTCCTAATAAAACTATATAATCGAAATGGAAGAAATTTACATGTTTAGTATTTATAAGTAATATATCATAAATTAATAATAAATTATAATTAATTAATAAATTAATAATAAATAATATCATAAATTAATTTATTGATATATTTATTAAATAATTTTTGAAAAAATTATTTTTTTTTCAAACGAATTGAAAGAATTAAAATAATGTAATATTAGAATAATTAATTATAATTTATTTTAAGGCTGAAATCAGATTTAATCTAAAGCATAAAATTAGGTGCTGTTTGGATAAAATACGCTTCCTGAAAATGCGACTTATTTTCAAATGATAAAATAGATATTTTTATTTTCAAAATCAATGGAATGACTGAAACACGCAAAATGCTTAGCAACAGCACTAGGACTGGTTCGTTATGTACATTATAATTATGCTGTTTAATACGTTTAACCAAACCTCGACCGGTTTGACCAGCATATACCTGTTCACATTCTTTACAAAATATCTTATAAACAATAGCATCTTTACTATGACTCCTTAGTGCCAGCTCCCTCCCACTGCTGGATGCAGAGAAGGACTAGCAAACGGTTAAATCAATGAATCATGTGAATAATGCACTAGAAAACCTCTAGTAACATCATCATTGAGTGCTGAACCAGCACTACCGATACTTTAGCCAATACACAAGATACTTTGCGCTGGCATTTGACAGTGCTTTTGCGCTAATGATCCTATTTGGTGAAGCGGTAGTGCTGGTTCAGCATTATATATATCGCAATAATAATTGAAAACAGGAATAATATGCACTTTTTATTTTTACGTTTCGAACTACTGTCTTTTATCAAAAACACTACAACAAAAATACATTGTATCTGTGAAAATTTATTATAAAATTATGTAATTATGTAGCTGCACAATACACGATATGACATCACTACGATTTTAATAGCGATAAGTCAAATTTTGCCTTTGGACCTACAAGTGTAGGCGTAAGTTGGGCAGTCCAAAACAGTTCTTTCTTTTAGTAGCATCCTTTAGCTGGTTTTAGATAACTGTAATGGAGAAAATGTGATTTTTATTTATTTATATATGTTCGACTGTCATATCACTATTTATTATCCCAGTTTTTATTTGAGAGCGTCAGAGATTGCTTCTTCTACTCATTACGGACGTCCGATTATCAGTACATAAATACACCCACCCAGCAAGTATCCAAATATCTGCATGGGCTGCTGACACCGGATCTCTTAAAAGTGCGTTCGTATTTACCTGATGAGGACTCTTTCAAACGTTTAACAGAAAAATGGCGAACCTGTTGGGATCCTCAGAGAATCAATAAATAAATTAGAGATGTGATTCAGCCAGGACTGTCAATTACGTCTATCTGCATCTTTTTATATATAGAGAATTTCATGTTTTATCACTGCAAGATGGCATACAGTTTCGGCTTTGAGAAGCCTCATCAGTTGCAGCACATACAATGAATTTACATCAAACACATTTTATATAAAGCAGAAAGAATTCACTATATGCTAATTGCATGATGTAGCTTTCGCTTTCGAAGTCAATAAAATGCAGTAAATTATTTTCAGTGTGATAGACATCAGCGGGATTATTAATTGATCAATAATATAAACAAGAAAGGAAGCACCGCCGCCTGGGATCCTAAGAGGATCAATAAATAAATTAGAGATGTGATTCAACCAGGACTGTCTATTACACCTATATATATTAGGAAACAATTTAAATAATATTATTTAAATAATTATTATTTAAATAAATATTATTTTAAATAAATATTACATATTAGGAAACAATTTTTATATATTAGGAAACAGTATATGTTTTTCCCCTGCCACAGGGCAGGTGTTACAACAAATTATATTTTATATATTTGTACACTTGAAGGTGTCCCTGTAAAACAGCATTTCTATGCCATGCACAGAGTTCGTGCTAAATTATCTCTGATAATTCAGAATAAGGGTAGTTCTGCTTTTAGAGCTTTAGACACTGTTTAAGCATGTGTTAAGGTGCCTATAGATGATTATTAAAGTCACGGTACTGATGAGCTCCGTTAGAGCAAAACGCGTATACCATTGTTGAAGTTTGTCGTCACACATAGGATGACTGGGCATACGTAGCGACTTTGAATATTGCGAGAATAATCCGGTTCTATTTCTTGGTATGATGAGGGTGTATATGATGCTGCCTGGTGTTTATACCTCTTCATAAGGAAAACATAGTGATACATGTATGAGTACACCAGTGAGTGTCCCAGGGCAGGTGTAACAACAAATTATATTTTATATATTTGCACACTTTAAAGTGTCCCTGTAAAACAGCATTTCTATTAAAAGGAATTTAGTCCCTGATGCATGGTTAAACTACAATACGCGCTACCATGCACAGAGCTTATGCTAAATTCCCTCCGATGATTCAGATTAAGAGTAGTTCTGTTTTTCGAGCTTTAAACATTGTTTAAGCGTGTGTTAAGGTGCCTATGGATAATTATTGAAGTCACGGTATTGATGAGCTCCGTTAGAGCGAAACGCGTATACCGTTGTTAAAGTTTATTGTCACAAATAGAATGACTGGGCATACGTAACCACTTTGAATAATGCAAGAATAATTCTGTTCCATTTCTTGGTCTGATGAGGATATATAGAATGCAGCCTGGTGTTTATGCCTACTTGTGGGGAAATCATAGTGATTTATTTATGCGTGCAATATTGGATATCCCAGGCATGTTATAGTGGTTTATTTGTGATATTATATTAATTAAACAAGATATCGTGTATTTGATAATAAATTAACTAATACATCGTCTAATCTGCGCTAGAATAAAAATGCGATGTCATCAATATGATTATGTGTGTTAACAAAAAGTATGTTATTATCCATAAAATATACTATCCATAAAATACTTATTTTCTTCAATTTATTATCCATAAAATATCTTAATATCTTAAATATCTTAATCTGAAATAGAATTTGTACTTAATTGTATTAATCGATTAATAGATAATATACCGAATTTCGTCTGTTTAAGACAGACGAAATTCTAATAACAGACCATTTATCATAATAAGGATTAGAGGTAATCAGGAGTAATTGTAAGTTGCCAGATTTCGATCTCTATACCTCAACCCAACATAGTAGCCGGGCAAAAGACATATGACAAAAATCTCGATTGTCTAGAGTTCATTCTGCAATCATTAATATATCCCCAGCTTATAAGTCGTAATGACGATAAAACGTCATTATTAAGAATGCACTTATTAGGGATTTAGTGTATACCACAATGATATATGAAGAATTCGTAAAAATAATTTTAATTGATTTTTCATCGATGGTAATATTGTAATTCACATTGAATTGGGTGCTTAGACACAGTCGCGTAAGATTTGTTAGGTATGTGGCTTTCAATATCGCAGTTCCATTGTTATAAAATAATATTGTCGTCAGCCGTCGTTTGGGTTCTCCATCTGCAGCCAGCAATAAGGAGTATTTTTAACTGATAAGTCTTGATAACGACGAAATTGGATTCTTAGGATTGTTTGTTTCTACTTTATTTTCATTGGCGTCTTCGGCAATGAAAATGAAGAATCCGTTAAAAATAAAGTGATCGATTGCAATCGAATTGTATAATCGATTCGACTCTAACTTCATTATTAAGAGAAAAAATAAAATAAGACAAATTATTCTGAGCCAAATTTTATTTATCTATTCATTCTATTCATATCTATTTATTCATCTTTTATAAAATATTATATAAAATATTATTTTTATTTGTATTTATCTTTTATTTTATTATTATATTAAATACGTAAATTCAGTTAGCTGAATTGATTTGTTCGCTTTTTAATAATGTAAATTATTATAAATATAAATTTACCTGTGCTTACTTTAAAATTATAATGAATTTAATTTCATAAGCAAAAAACTCGTATAAAAATACTGGGTACAATGTTTCTTTATTTTGGAATTGATTAATGTACACCATGGTAACAGATATTAACTTATAAAATAACGTAAAATAATATGAAATGATATAAAATATTTATATATTATGTTAATAACATAATATATAAACTTATAAAATAATTTTAACTTAACGTTATCATTATTTTGCATGCTGCTTAGACTCACCTGAAATTTTGTAGATCCACTGTTTCACACATTTTTGTACGACTTATCGACTAATGCATTTGCTACCAAATATTACCTATGAGAATAATGATTGATATCACGTGATATAAGCATATAATTTGTAACAATGAATCTCATTATTAATATCAAAATCCATTTTTTCGATTTTTGCGTACAAATAAAAAAAGCGATACAATAACGCTTTTTATTTAAAAAAGTGATACCTTTCTTATTAAATGCGTTTTTTACATCAGAAATGATCATTTATTAAATTTTTAAATGATTTTCAAATAGTTTTGGAATTTTTTAAATTATATTTCATTTTATGATTTTCAATGCGCGAGCTAGTTACAATTTTTAAATTGAAAGATGTTTTAAAATATAATAAAACAATTAGTTCAAATATTTTTATATACGGTCATGAACTAAATATAATTTCTATTAATATAATTCTGGTATTGTTTTATGTAAAAGTAATTAAGAAATTATTAAATGCATTTTTTACACCAAAATAATAAATAAATTAATTTATTTGTTGAAAAATAAAATAAAATCAATGAAATTACGGATAATAATTAAAATCGTTCTAACCACCTCTAAAGAATATAATATAAAATCAATCTTACCCAGTTTAAAAAAATAGTCTATGTACTTTAATATAGTTCTAATACCCATAATTAATATACTTAACTCCATTTAAATAGTTACTTATCTTATTAGAAATAACACTTCATTCCTTTAGTATAATTTTATAAATTTATAGAAACGTATAAAATGAACAAGGTTTTATCCCGATATATTTTATTCATTTTTGTAATTTTCGGGAGATGATAGCAGGAACTATCGAAATATTGTGACTTATTTGGAATAAAACCGTTTTACTCATTTTATTCGTTCATGTAAATTTATAAAACTATAGGAAATGGATATTTTTGATAGACAAGCAACTATTTAACCGAAATTTAACTATATAAATTACGACTATTGAAATGCGATAAATTAGAAAAAAAACTAAAATTTTTATAAATTTACATAAACTGAGAAAGTGATTAAAAATGTTTTATTCTAAAAAGAAACTATTTTGATAGTTCCTTCAATGGTCTTTAGGAATTACAAAAGTTTTTAAAGATTAAAACATTAAGTTTGTCATTTATACACAATTGAATGTATAAATAGCAAGCAGTTGTATTTAAAAGCATTTATAACTTCTGAAGATGATAAATATAGTAACCTTTTTGGGATAATACTTTTTTAATCACTCACTTTTCTGTTCCTGCAAATTTATTAAAAATGGAGCTTATCTAATTTATTTTAATCCAATACCATAATTTATAAAATTAAAAGCCAGTGTGCTTCATTGGAGTATAAATATTGATATAAAAACAGTAATTTATATTTTTTAAATTGTGTAATAATCGATTAGATGATATTTTACGACTTAATAAAATGATCACTCATTACGATAGATGTCTGAAGATGTCAAACAGAATATAAATGATCAACAGACGGCAACACGCAATTTAACAAGGCTAACAGTAATAAATACGGTTTTCCAATTTGTAATTCAAATTTCGTTGAAAGCAATAACGTTTCTGGTAAACTCATATCTCATACGTAATGTGGACATGCGAGTAATAGCAATATCAAACGTTCGCTTAGCGCTTCTGCATTCAAGCATTGTTGGCTTAGGGCGTGACGCTTTTCGAAGAACAGTCCCGAAAGGATTAAATTCATTTAAAAGCGGACAACTCGTTTATACAGATTATCGAACATTTGTTCAACTATGCTACCCAGTGTCTGTTACATTGTATATTGCGTTGACCACAGCATGGATGTGGACCTCACCAACTGAGTTAAAACTGGACTACATTCGTCTAGCAACCTTAATATATTCCACGTCTGCCTTAATCGAACTGCTTTCCGAGCCTACAAACTTGATTATGAACGCACAGTTAAGATTTAAGGAACAGATGGTGCTAGAAGCTGTTGGAAGCTTTATTCACTGTGCTGTACAGTTCATCCTAGTAGCATTTAAACTTGGTGATCCCCTAATGGCCTACGCTTACGCACAATTATTAAATTCGATATTTATATTCATAGGAACCATGTTTGCTGAACCAGCTGAAATTAGAATGATTTGTAGAATGACGACACTAGATATGCCTCAATTAAATAATCCAATGGTTCGTCGTTGGATTGGATATTACAAGCACACCTTCGCTAAACAGTTCCTAACACAATTCGAGAACTACGCGATAACATTCCTTCACATGTGCCCGTCATTGGAAGATCAAGCAACATTTGAAACGATCAACCGTCTAGGTTCTTCAATAGCAAGAATTGCATTGTCACCGATTGAGCAAAACTCTTACACACTATATTCTAAATTAGGTCAAGACGCTGTTGATCAACAGCAAAGTAAATATCAAATAAGGAAACATTTAACAACTGTTTTACGAATAGTGCTAACTGCTTCGATCTGCGCTCTTACAATAACTATCCCATATGCACCGTACTTCACGAAGGCATACGGGCTTCAAAGTGTGATGGCCGCAAATCTACTTAGACTATTCAATATCTATATTGTCTTATTAGCATGGAACGGTATGACCGAGTGTTTACTGCAGGCTACAGCATCGCCGGAACGCTTGACGGCACACAGGAATTTTCTATTCCTATGTTCTATCTTAAGCGCAATTTGTTTAATATTGCTGAGTCGCCTATTCAAAATGCACGTCGGACCACAATGCCTTCTAATATTCAACTGCTTAAATATGTTAATTCGGTGCGTATATAATCAACTATACTGTTCTCGGTGGTTAATGATTAGCGATTTCATGCTACTTAAAGAAATTGCACCGAACGCAATGATATTGCTTGTCTGCTACCCCATTTGTCTAGCCATAAATTGTAATCAGCAAACTGAATTTCTAAAGGGTGTATTCACCAGTGTTGCTATATTAGTTCCGTTAATAATTTATACAGAGCGATGTTTAATTGCAGATCTATACAAGTATATAAGTAATCAAGTGTTTCAAATGATCAGGATTTAAATGTTCAATGAAGAGTGTGTTTGAAAAACCTTCTAGGCAGTTTTTAACATTTATAATTCTAGTCTCTTAATTCATTTTTTATATAGCTCTTAATATAACTTCAGAAAGTTCTGACTTGAAAGGCTGTTCTTAGGACATCAAATGAATTTAAAAACTGACGGAAAAAATCGGTGAAGGATAGTTGACCAACCTCAATTATGAATAACCATCTGGCTGTGAAAATTCGATGACGATTTTAACAAACATTTTAATTTATAAGCAAATATAACCTGTTTAAAAGAATGTTAAAAAAGATTTATTTTTACGTGGCAAATGAGTGCTGGCGCACGCTTACATGACCACCACAACAACAAAATCTAAATCATGTTTCGAGGAGGTGGGTACGGAGGCGACATTTGAATGCAATAAAGGAGGGAGCGCGGCGGACGTCGACTGAGAGCTGATTTCATGCAAGTGGGGCGGCGACGAGGAAGGATCGGAGACCGTGGTTGTTAGGGTAGTTGGGAACGTAGAGTAAGATGGAATTACGGGAACGCAGTGTTAGAGATGTGGGACTAGTGTCGTCTAAGAAATATAGGTTGATGAACGATGGGGAGCCGACAGCGATGAGACGAAAAGTTACGAGAAGGCATAACTTATAAGCTTCTGGTGTGTCAGAAGCTTATAAGAGTGATTTAGAATTGCGATGCCCCCATAAGAATCCAAGGATTTATAATCACCCTTACCTTCATAGAGAATTTTTATCAAACCGTCTCGCCAAGACGTATGAATTGGAAAACCAAAGAGAAAAGAATTGAATAATTTACACCAATAATCTGAAAGAAAATCGACGGTATATTTAAGATGCTCGACACAAAAGTTGTCCGGCCCTTCAGCTTTATTATTTTTCATGAGAGATAGAGATCGCATTACTTCGTTAGATGTGAAAGGCAAATTAAGCGGATCGTCGACTTGGTCATCAACAACAATCGAACACAATGGAAGTCTAACAGGAGTATCGATATGTAGATGGTGGCGCAGAACATTTTGGAAATGGAGGGACCAATCAGGCAGCGAGATCGTCGAAATACAATTAATCCCTTTTTTCGTTGGTGAGGCTCTCAGTACCGAGAGCATCACCAACTCTCTTGTTTAAACTAGAAATTTCTTTTCTAAGATAAGTGACCACTGCTCTTAGCTGATACAATTCCTTGGCATCAGATTGCAAAGAAGACTGCTGAGCAGAAACCACAGTGGAAGTCTTGTGATAAGTACTCTCGACTTAATCTGCGAGGTACTCTAATTACACTGTAGTTGGAACACGCCTTATACGTACATTTCATTTCCAGTTTGCACGGAATCAATGTAAAAAGGACGAATTAGGGCACTTTTCTATTTCAATTGCATTATGAGAATTGTCGTTTGTAAGAACAATCGAAAATGTGCATAACTCAGCAGCATTAGCACTTGGCGAAGTAATTGGCTTATTTGAACAATTTTGCGCCCAACATGAAATGCAAGCTTTACCAGATCTGACACACACGCAGGCCTTACAAACCGCAGCAAAACCATTACAAGAGAAACATATCACAGAAGAATTTTTCGGCATTTACTGTCTTTGGCTCTTTTGCTGGCTCTTTGGTTGGCTCACTTCTTGGCTCTTTGGTTGTCTCTCAGCTTGGCTTCTTTCGTTTGTAATCAGTTGTTCTCTCAGCTTGGATCTCTTCGTTTGAAATCCGATGTTTGTATATATTATTTGTATATATATTAGATTGTATGTTTATTAGATCTCAAAATTTTTTCTGAAATAAAAATATGTGTATATGTATATATGTATATGTATATATGTATATGTATATACATATATGTATATACATATATGTATATATGTATATTAAATAGTTTGAACTTTCCTGGCAACTTAATTAACTACTTACAATATACTGACGAAGTCCCTAAAAAGGACAAAACGTTTAAATAAATTATGTGTCTTTGCCTGTTTTCTACAATTCCTTAAAGTCGTATAATTGTATCGTATAATATAATACTATAATACTGCTGAAGCGCAAATTTTATTAACACTTATTTTAAAAAATTTAAACAGTAAAAAATAAAAAGATCAAATGAACATAATTTGTAAGTAGAATAGTGTTTATAAAGTATGATAATTTTGATATTCTACATTTCGTCTTTTCAAGGTATAGTACACATTATAGTACAACGCACTAAACATAATAGTACAACGCACTATACATTATAGTACGACAAACTATAACGTATATTAAAATATACATAATAGTGCGGTATTAAAGAAGGTATAGAGTTTAATAATGTAAATGGAACTATACAGAGGTAAGATAATCGGGCATCAACGGGAAGGGGGAATAATGGGTTAGTTTGCTTCCCTTTAATAAACATGAATTTGATGAGCTAAAACAGATGATAAATCTATTAACATCACTTTGTCCAGAATCAAACTGAACAAATAGTTCTCCATCTAGTCCTACATGTAATGAATCAGGAATGTCTTGAAATAAGGACATTGTCTTTTTCTTGCAAGCTTTTCTTAATCTGGTTACGGTGTCAAGCATTGTCTTGACTTTAGGCATATACATTAAATTTACATCATCTTGTTTAGAGACGGCCAAACTTACGATTTCTTTAGGATTCAGAAAAGAATTTAAAGACTCGGCTTTTATTTCAGAACAAATAAATATTTTCCTTATTTCATCCTCTTCTAATGGCTCATGAAAATGACATCCCTTGGTATTTACTACAAGATTCTTCATGTTAATGTATATTAAAGCAGAACATGATTTATTAGTACACCTGTAAGTAGAAATTCCATTTTTAATCGATTTATAAGAGAATTTATTAGATTTATATACTGTTGCCTTGTTTCCACGTGTTGTAAAAAAGTAGCACTGTTTATTTATTTCTTCCATAGGGGCTAAAAAAATTAATAAAATTTGCGCAAATTGCGGCTTTGGCGCAATTTCATCCTCTTCTAATGGCTCATCCTCTTCCATAGGGGAAAAAATAATAAAATTTGCGCGTGTTGTAAAAAAGTAGCACTGTTTATTTATTTCTTCCATAGGGGAAAAAATAATAACATTTGCCGTGTCTTTGCCTGTTTTCTACACTTCATTAAAGTCGTATAATTGTATCGTATAATATAATACTATAATACTATAATATCGATTATATAATACTTCATATAATCGTATCCTTATGGATCCAGGCACGCAGCTTGAACTCAATGAACAAATGTATATTAAATAAATGTATTTATAAAACTAAATACAAATTTATTTAATGTGGCAAATGCGTACAAGCTGTACGCTTACAAGTCCACAAAAAAATGAAAAAGTCAAGCAGATAAATTGTTTAAATGGGATCGGGTTTGGCGTTTGAAGCACGGCACGGAAGTTGATTGGCGTATATGATGCACTTATTGAGTCTATTAATAATGCAGATAATGCAGTTATTGAGTCTATTTTAATATCACCAGTACGGTCTTTAATCAATTTAGACCAAAATCATCCTACATACACTATCAGATGAAAGATTTGATATGTTGAGCAGAGTATTAGTGAATTTAGAATCACATCTCGATACTCTGCAATTGACCATTGCGCAGTTATATAGGGATTTGTCGACTACTCACAAAAGCTGCCAATTCGTTTGCGCGCAAACTATTTATGAAACTTATTTCGGCAAAGCTGTAGAAACGATGCTTATTTTAGTAGAGAGGTTGAGTCTTATTGTGAATTTGTTTCTCCTGAAAATTTAATTGTATCTGTTAAATCCTCATGGAATAGTAGTGATTTTTCTGTTCGAAATTTGTAGCCTACATGCATAAATGTAGTTTATATGACAATCAATTAATAACACCCGACTACAAATCCAATTATTTATAAAGAGAGCATAAAACTGACATCTTAGGAAATCAAAGTTCACTTAAATCTCACAACACAGAGAAAAGTTTCCCTTCTCGTGATCGTTGCATTCTAATCGCAAACGTACCCGAAATTTCCTCTAACGATTACTAAGCTTGTCTGGACTATGACATCGATATAGCTCATAAACACTTGTCAAGTTATTTCAATCTCAATGAAATAGGGTCGCTAATTATATACGTCTTATTTCAGCTCGTCGTATTAGTGGTCGATTCCCATGCAACAATATTCACACCCGTATTGGAAGTAGACTTGTAAAGGCGGTATTTTAAAATTTATTGCAGGTAAAGCATCTGATTAGAAGACGTCCTAAAATCGTAAAATCATAAATTTATATTCAGGATAGATGCCCTGAAGATGCTATCAAATATATAAAAGCCCTACAGAACTCAGAAATAAATTAAATGACGGTAAGTCAAATCTTCACATTCAGTATTTTTGTATGTGCCGGTTGAAACCACACGTTCGATTGTGCCCTTTATTTCCACTAAATAAGCTATCACATTTCTTGATGCTGATTTTACTTTGTCTGTTAATGCCAATTACTATTCTAATTCAAATTGATATCCTCTCTTTGTATACCCATCATTTTTATTGACAAATGCAAGAATTACCAATAAAAAGCTACATGAATTGAAGATTATTGCATCTTAGTACAGCAAACATTTTACTAAATTCAGTGGTTGGTTTGATATAATCCTCGTGTGGTTGTTTGAAACCTATCAGCATCACTGTACACTACAATAAGTTTGGGTGGACCTCATCAGCAGTGAGCCCACGCCTACATTTCGTGTTTCGGTCCTGTTACTGTTCCTGCTGAACTCCTTGTCGCCGAAATGCTGGTTTATATTTGGCTTATATGCCAAATTGCACAATTTGTGTTTTATATTTGGTGTGGGCGATAACTAATATTCGCAATTCGAATCCACCACACACCGATTTTTTATTCCGTTCTTATACGAAATGTTCACTGGACAGTAAACCGTAAGCTGTCTTGTTTATGTCCTGAGAACATTGTTGAAATGTCCTGTGAACATTTCGTCCAAGAAAGGAATAAAAAATCGGTGTGTGGTGGATTCAAATTGCGAATATTAGTTATCGCCCACATTAATAGAACACATCCTGATTTTTATATTTCTTGAATTATTTAAATTTAATAATTCGAATAATATTGGTTTTCTTAATTCAAATATTATTGGTTTTCTTCAAAATCATTTAAATAATTTAATAGATACATATTTTAAACTAGGTTACTATAAAAATAACATCAAGCACAAAATAGTAAAATGTATAAATCAACACAATAATATTAAAAATAAATTTAAAATCATTAGCGAATATGGATGAATAATAAATAATATACTTTGTATATTATTTATTATGTTTTGATATAATAATATACTTTGTATATTATTTATTATGTTTTGTTTATTTTATAATTATATTAAATACGTAGACTCAGTTAGCTGATTTGATTTGTATTTTATTTGCGCTGACGACATTAGTCAACCACAAAACTCGAAATTATCTACAAATTAACTAATGAAAATAAAGAAAAAACCATAAAGTTGTCCTGGACGATAAAATATCTCATGGACGATAAAATATCCTCTTTCAAAGCTCAACATCCTCTTAAAAATATAGTTCCTGTGGTGGTTTTCCGCAGTGATCGTAAAAGTGGAAGAGGTGGAGGTGTTATTCTTTATGTGAGCAACGATGTGAAAGTAACTGTTCTTAGCACTTCTTCTGATAAAGTCGAAAGTTTGTGGTGTCGGGTAAAATTCATGCATACCGCTCCGCTTGTTCTGGGGGTAGTATATCGTTCATCCATGGCCGCAACAGATAGACTGATTGGGGAATTAAAACTTTATTCTAAAAGTACCTCCAATGTTTTAATACTTGGTAACTTGAATATGCCTTCGGTTGATTGGAATTCGTATACGGCTTTTCCTACTTGTGGCCATGCTTCCTATGACCTTCTGAAGTGTATCATCTATTGTGGTTTAACTCAGCATGTCCAAAATTCTACTCGTTTTGCTAGTGACAGTAGATATCTATTAGATGTATGTTTATCTTCGAACAGTGAGATTATTAACGCTATCCGTTATGATGCCCCGATCGGTATGTCTGATCATTGCGTAGTGATCGTTATGTTAAGGTTTCAAGAAGAAAATCGAGGTCCATGTGAAAATCAAGTGGTTAGTGCTTTCAAAACTAACACAGACCCAATTCAGCCAATACTTTCAACAGCTTTTTGGCCAGATCCCACTGTTGTTGGAGTACACGGCGCCTGGAATTACTTTCAGAGAACCTTAGAGTCGCTGCTTATTTTATTCTCTCCACTTAGAAGTAAGACTCGTCGAAAAGATTCTCCCTGGTTCGATTCTGAGTTTCGTTCAACATTGAGGACTCGTAATTCGATCTTCAATCGCTACAAAGTTGGGGAGTGTAGTTATGATGTTTTTAAACAGGCAAGAAATTTATTCAATTCATTGAAGAGAAAGAAGCGGTATGCATTTGAGAATGCATTAGCTAACAAGTGTAAATATGATTTAAAGGTCCTTTTTCAGTACCTATCAAGTAGGGTATATGTTGATTCTTCGATTTGTCAATATTTTTATGACATTTCCGCAAATGACCCAGCTGAAGAGTTTGCGGCACACTATTGCACTTCAGTAGAGCCCGCAAATGAACATGAAAATTTTTGTATGGAATCTAGTGTGCTGAACACTTACTCTGACACGTGTCTTGAGTTAGACCTTGACAATTTGATAACGCCAGCTAAAGTCTATTCCGAATTACGCCGTCTAAAAGCAAATAATTCAAGAGGTTGTGACTTACTACCTTCTGTTTATCTGTGCAGATTAGCAGGCTCAATTTGCGTTCCTCTCGGTGCAATATTTCTCCAGTCAATTTTAGAAAGATATCTTCCTAATGTGTGGAAGCAGTCAATTGTTCTTCCCTACTTCAAGAAGGGAGATCGCTCTTCCGTCGAGAATTATAGGCCGGTGAGCATTACCTGCATTTGCTGTAGAGTGTTGGAGAGGTTTGTGCATCGCTACATGGTTGAGATTTTTCGTGTAGGAAAAATTTTAGTCCCTAATCAGCACGGATTTCGGGAGGGTTATTTAACTGTTTCAAATTTGCTTGATGCTCATCTTGATTGGACAGCGAATAAGGCACACTATACCGATACAGACATTATATTCTTCGACTTTTCAAAAGCTTTTGATAGAGTAGATCATGATCTACTTCTTTAGAAACTTGTCAATACTGGACTCCCAAACATAATGGTTGATTGGATTAGAGAATTTCTTCGTGATCGTTGCTTTTGAGTACTTTTCGATTGGTCATTGTCGGTGTCTAGAGAATGTAATATTGGAGTACCTCAAGGTTCAGTTTTGGGTCCGCTTTTATTCAGCATTTATGTTAACGATTTGCCTGGGTGCATTCGCTCTCGATCATGTTTGTATGCAGATGACTTAAATAAATGGCGGCCCATTCATTCACGTGAGGATGTTGATAATTTCGTGTTGCATTTCCTTATTTTAATAACTAATTAATTTATTTATGAACTTATTGTGAGCCAGCTATTTGAGCTAATGCTCGTATGTTGTTGAATGTATAATAATAAAGAGAAATTTTAATTAGTGAAATCCCGAAGAATTATTCCCAGTCACAGATGTATAAAGACAAAGAATCACAGTGAGACAATATGAGGTGCGAGTCAAAATTATTAGGGATGCCGTCTGAAATTTGCAAAGTCGTCTGAAATTTGCGGTCTGCGCTGAGGACAACACTATTGTTGATAATTTCCAATAATTGACGATGGTGACGAATACTTCAGACTTGGTTGTTTCGTTTCGATTTTTAAAAAGATTTTGCACCAGTTCTATTCAAGAAACTTTCCTTTTTTTAAATCCTGTCAACCAATTAACAAGATTTACTCACAAAAATCGATTTTTCGAAGGAAAATATTAAATATTAATAATGTATTAATATTAATATTTAAAATTAAATTTAAATATTAATATTTTATTAATATTAAAGAATTATAGTAGGTGGATTAAAATAAAGGAATATTCTATTTGATATTTCGCTAACTTCTGTTAGCATCTTGATTAGTGTCTAATCATAGCTAATATGAGGGAATCATCTGCTACTAACAACCATTTACGTGTACAGCATGACGTCTGTACAATCCTTCTTCTCTGAGCTATTACACACATGTTCCCCTACTGAGTTGTAGCAATTTAGAGTTCTCCACCTTTATAGACAAGGGAAAATAAGATCAGATAACAGTCCACGCCTTCTTAAGGTCATATTAGCAACGCCCGAAATGTGTACATTAGCTTTAGAATACGGTTATCATCTTGCAGGTACTGGATTGATCCTTAGCAGAGATCTTTCGATCAGGACAGAACTTGATTGAAACAAGCAAAGAGCGAACTTTGTAACAGAGTAGCTAACGGTGAAAGTAACTTTACCGTTATAAATTTTCGTGTAGTGCGACGCAGGACTTCAACTCGTTTATGGATTTGTTCAATTGGCAACAGTAGAAACATCGGGGAGCTGCGAAGTCTTAGTGTCGCAACGAAACAACCCAAGAAGTGACAAAAAATGTCGATAAGAGATACGAGCATATCGACCCAGTACACTCCACACGCCTTCCGGGTCTTATATTCGAATGTATTAAGTCTCCTTAATAAAATGGACGAAGTTCTCACTATGGTTAACATCACCTCATTTGAAATACTTGTTTTTACAGAGTCGTGGTTAAAACCACACATCATAGATTCAGAAATTTCCATCAATGGGTACGCCATAATCCGAGCAGATCGGCAAATTTGCCGTGGTGGCGGAGTGATCATATATGCTAGAGAAGTTCTTACAACTCGTGTTATGTCAATTATTGCGATGAATCAAGTCTTTGTGAATACGCTTGGGTTTATGTAACAGACCATAAAAACATATTTTTCTCTCTAGGTGTCTTCTATCGCCCCCATTCGCTCCAACCGGGTCGATTATATCCTCAATAACTGAAAATACATTCAAGGGTTAAAAAGTTATTTTATTAGGAGACTTTAACATGCCGCGAATTGATTGGATAGATTACGTTCCGCTTCCTGGATGTGATCCCGAGTCATTACTGGATTTAAACACGATAAATGATCTACATTTAGTCCAACATGTTCACAGGGATACTCGTCACAGGGTATTAACTCCTCAATTCTTGACCTCTGCTTTTCGAGTGAAACGTATCTGATAAAAAACGTCAAATACGGACCTCCGCTAGGATCAAGCGATCACTCTACCATCTCAATAGAATTTAACGCACTCGGACCATATGCCGAAACGGTTAAAACGTCGAATCCTTTTAAGATCGACTATGATGTCGTACGCAGTATATTTTCCTGTATGTATTGGCCCGACCCATCGAAAGCAGGCATTCAAGAAGCTTGGGATCACTTTAAGACCACATTACATTGTGTTCTTGACTATTTTCCTCCGATACGTCAGAATCGTACACGAAAACTACATCCGAAATGGTTAGATGCAGAATTGCTTGCTCTAATCAAACACCGTGATAGATGTTTCCATGCGTACAAAAGGGGGAACTTTCTTTTGAACACTACCGTCATTGCAGGAATACCGTTTCTAGTCTAAAAAAACAGAAAAAAACACAGTTTTTTCTCAAATATATGCCGATCCACTCATAACAATCCTTAGATGGCTTTCAAAAACATACTTCCACGTTCTATACACTCGACAGATTGTCCATACCTATTGGCCGACAATGGGCCAATCTTGACCTCCCCAACTGATGTAGCTGCCCATTTTATGGACTATTTCGCTATCAAAGAAGATGTGTCGATCCCCGATGGTATAATCCAAACTAAACACAATGTACTTCTACCTAGAGTAGTCATATCTAACATTGAATTTAGCGATGAAGAGGTACTGCACGAGCTACTTAAATTACCCCGCAACGCCGCGTCAGGTCCTGAACATATACTACCAATACTCTTAAAGTAATTGGCCCATGCAATATACGTTCCCTTAGCTTCTATTTTTAGAAGTCACTAAACACATGTTATCTACCATCTGATTGGACTAAGGCCAATTTTCAAGAAAGGTGATAAATCCCAGGTTTCCAACTAACCGTCCCATCAGTCTCACATCTGTAGCTTGTAAGGTATTAGAAAAATTGATTCTTGGTCATCTTAGCGCTTTCGTTGAAGCTAACAATCGCCTCAGCCCTGGTCAGCATGGATTTAGGCCAAATCGCTTAACGGTAACGAACCTTGTAAAAGCGAGAGCAAGCTGGGTGGATTCAATGAGGAGTGGTTCCAAAGTAGATGTGATATTTATATACTTATCGAAAGCATTCGATAGAGTTATTCTTGCTAGTAAACAAATTATCTAACATTGGTGTACGGGGCTCTTTGTTACACTGGATTTAATAATTCGTAAGCAACCGCTCGTTTGCAGTACGCATAAGCCACTATCTTTCTGGTTACTCAATGATAACGACAGGCGTCCCGCAGGGATCGGCCATTAGTTCGACTCTCTTTAATATATATGTAAATGATATTACAAACAACTTAACGTCGGAATGTGTTACCTACGCAGATGATATTAAGGTTTGGAGGCGAATCATTGACGATTCCGATGTTAGCGCTCTTCAAAAAGACCTGGATTCCATAAATAAATGGTGTATATATAATGGGCTGATGATAAATGCGACTAAATGTAGACATATGCGGATCGGCTCCCCTGACATTTGTTGCTCTTATAAAATTGGAAACATGTCGATTGATTCTACAGATAAAATCGACGATTTAGGGGTATCTACGCGTAATACGCTCGATATGAGCGCTCACGTAAATACAGTTTCGGCCAATTACCGTCGTACTATTGACATCATTAGACGATCTTTTGGATCACATCGAGGCCCTCATCGAATCTCGAATGCTATACGCATCTCCCGCAGCGTATCCACATCTGTGCAAGAACATTGTGGCTTACGAATCAATTCTCCGGTCGGCTACTCGTCTTGTTCCCACTGTCAAAGACCTGCCGTTTGACCAGAAGTTAGAAATCCTAGGTGTTTCAACGGAATGTGAAAGTTTGGTAAAAGCTGATCTTATGCTGGTATGGAGGGCAATTTTATCGCTCACTCATCCCCTCAACTTCATGTTTTGACTACGCAACTCCGAGAAATTACGTGGACATCGACTAACGCTCAAACATCGTAGAAAAGTCCATCGACACTATCAGGATATCAGAGATCGAGTAATAAACAGTTGGAACAGACTCCCGTCATCTGCAATTGAATGCCGGAACATCCGAGAATTTCGGCGTGCGCTGAACAGTGTATCGCTCTCATAGGAAGTCGAACCTGATTTGGATTTTTTTGTTTTACTGACTGTACTTTTTTTACATTGAGATCCAGCCAAACGAACTACCGCTCATCGGCTGTTGTATACTAATAATCTTCAGAAAAGTACGTAATTTGGTAATTTTCTGAAGATGCTAACAAAGGTTAGCGAAATATCAAATAAAATTTTCCTTCTTTTTTGATCCAGTTCCAATAATTCTGTATCAATAATGGATCATTATCAACTATTTAAAATATTAATTTAATATTACATTTTAATAAATTTAATTTTACCTTTAACTTTGTATTGTTTTATAGGTCCATTAGCGGGAACCTAATCTTCTTGAATTATTATTCAAAAATAAAAATATTTAAAAATAATTAGTACATAATATAATAATATAATATAAAATATTACTAATATATTAATTAAATGTATTAATATGGTTTTGCGTATTAATGTATTAATATTAAATTACATAATAAAATGTAAAAATAGAATAAGTCAATAATAAATCTAGGATGGATTAAATCTAGGATGGATTAGTATCTTAAACTGCCAGTTTAAGATACTTTACAGATATTACTTTATAGATATTAATTTATAGAGTATTAATATATAATTGCGATATAAACAAAACGTATTGTATCTTAGTTATTATCATCATCAAAAATGTGTGTGATCCGCTAGTCGGATCACACACATAGGGAAGGTTTATAATTTTCAAAAAAATATAGTTTAGATTTCAGGACTATTATATTAATATATTAGTATTATAATTAATGATAATATTAAATATTGGTATTAATATTTAAAACTAAATAAATATTTTATTATTCTGGTTGTGGCACAATATTATCCTCACAGATATTGTTCCTATTCTTGATACAGCAGGACGCTACTAATCAGTCTGGGTGGGTCTCATCAGCTGCTGACCCAGACCTACATTTCACGTTTCGACCCTTATTATCTGCTTTCTCCGTACACTAATGCTGACCGTCTTTGAACCCAGGACGTCTGTATCTTGATTCAACGCTACATCTACTTGGCTGGCTGCTCCTGTGGTGTAGACATACATTGTTGTATACTACTTTTGGTATGGGATCGTATTCTAACGCTCTATTAGAAACCTGCCCTATGTGTGATCCGCTAGCCGGAACACTTTTGAATCGCGATATATACGTCATAAGTTCGAATCAGATCAGCACCAGTGTACGGAGTAAGCAATTAATAAAGCTTGAAACGGGAAATGTAAGTCTGGGTCAGCGTCTGATGAGACTCACCCAGGCTGATTAGTAGCGTCCTGCTGTATCAAGAACAAGGATAGGAACAATACGTGTGAGGATAATATTGTTCCACAACAAGAAGAATTTAAGCTCAGATGCAATCAAGTTAAATTAATATTAACTTTTAATAAATGTAATATTTAATTGTGATTTGTATGGTTTTATTTTATAGGTCTATTAGTGGAACCCTAATCTTCTTAAATTATTATTCAAGAATAAAATAAAAAATATTTAATATTAATATTTTAATAATAATGTATTAATATTGTTTTGATTTTATTGCAACGGCTTAATTCAGATACAAATAGCATTTTAATATTTATAATTCAAGACTATTTATTTGTAATTGTTTGTTCAACATTATAGTGTATTTAATTGTATTTGATTGCATCTGTGAGCTGAATTTTTTTTTCCGATTGTGGCACGATATTATCCTCACAGGTATTGATCTTATTTTTGATACAGCAGGACGCTACTAATCAGTCTGGGTGGGTCTCATCAGCTGCTGACCCAGACCTACATTTCACGTTTCGACCCTTATTATCTGCTTTCTCCGTTGACTGATGCTGATCGGATTTGAACTCAGGACGTCTGTATCGTGATTCAACGCAACATCCACTAAGCTGGCTGCTCCAGTGGTGTAGATATACATTTCTGTATATTACTTTTGGTAGGGGATCGTATTCTAACGATCTATTAGAAACCTACCCGATGTGTGTGATCCGCTAGCCGGATCACCCGTTTTTCATGCTGCCACTTGCAATGAATGCTTTTAATTGTATTTGATTGCATCTGTGAGCTGAAATTTTTTTTTAATTTTTTTTAGAAAAAAAAAGAAAAAAAATTATGGTGTATGCAATTAATCAAAACTTCGTTTTCGATTCCGCTTTTAATCTCTCTCTATTTCGCCCCTTAAACCCTAATTACGTCATTTTTTCATTTGATTTACCTTTTTTACACTTTCTCTTCATTAACTCGTTGGAATTAAAAAATATAATTCGTTTTCTGTTTAGATTGAACATTAAGCGGATAAAAGTGTTTGTTCTTTAAGATAGGTTAATGCGGGTTAGATATGAGCATGGATTAAATGAGGATTAAAGAAGGTTATAAGGAGATACTAAGATATTAAAAGAGATATGGTGGGAGTAATTGAACCTTTCACTGTTCATATTTATTCATTTATGACGTCATCATTTTTTATTAATACGGGTTAGATATGATGATGGATTAAATGAGGATTAAAGAGGGTTATAAGGATATACTAAGATATTAAAAGAGATATGGTGGGAGTAATTGAACCTTTCACTGTTTATATTTATTCATTTATGACGTCATCATTTTTTAAATTAACTTTTTTCAAGATTTTAAAATGTTGTTAATCCAGCGTTTGGGATTTACTCAATTTGGGATTCAGCGAGGAATCCCAAATCTATTTGGATTTTACGACAAGTGATGATTTCCAGTTCATTGAATATGGGCTCTACTATTCATTTTTTAGTAAATATTGAGAATTGTGCAGTGAGTTGCAAATACGTTATCTTCTTGTTGATTGCAAATGCAAATCCCGATCCATGAAGACCTTATGGACTGTACTCTGGATGAAACTGCTTGCTGAGACGTTTCTTTGCTGAAGTCATTCAAATGGAACACTTTTCGTCGTTCTGCGGCACACTGCAAACACCCCCTGCTTTGATGAACTTTCATTGTGGATATTTTCATTGAACTTTCATTGTGGATATCAGAAAAGTCTATAAAAGAATTTGTCTACATTTGGTTGAAAAATGCGTCAAAAGGCGTCTGGTGAAAGACAGAGAGCATCGCCGGTGCAGTTATTCTTGGCTACTCTATGAGAATAACGTCACTTTTTATTGCGCTTTGTTTTATATAGCAGTCTTCCTCTTCTTTTTTATTTCTCTGCTGTAGCGGTGATGGTAATATCATGAATTAGCCTAGATACACACATCAAGATCAGAGAGATAGAGAAAATAGGCGAGCATGTGTGCTTGCGATACGTGCTGCTTGTGCATTGTTGCAACAACGCACATCAGCATCGTCATCATCGTCACAACATTGATAGAGTGAGAGAGAGCAGAAAGAGATATAACACACACATAGCTCTCTCTCTGTGTGTGTACAAAAGTGTGTTACATGCTCGACATTGTGTCAAATTGCATCTGTAGCAATCTCTACCTTTTTCTTTTTATAATATAAACGCGTTTCACTTCTCTCTCCGCTGTAGTAATCTGCTGTTCTGTTGATACAGTGAGAGAGATGTTAAGATGAATAGGTGCGTCGCGTAATTCTGTTCTGCGAACAAGCACATACGCACTAAAATACAACAATATATATATACATAACGAGAACAACAGAGAACTAAAACAACTCAAAATACGACGAATCAACAACTCTGAATTTGACATACTGCATTTGCTGCTCTATTTAGAGACGGAGGCGTAACACGCATACAGGTGCGCTATATTGCTGCTTGCACACATCTGCGCATCCATCATCACAGCTTCAGAATAGCAAGCAAAACAACAACCAATCACGTAGTAAGCAACTACTGCAAAAGAGAGAGAAATGTTCGTGCGGTGTCTGCGTTCTCCGAACAATAACGCCGCTGCAACAGCAGAGCTGCAACAACAGCAAAATCAACAAGATTCAACATTTCAGCAAACTAATGCTGCATCGTTTCCGAGTGCGGTGGTGGCATTGACACAACGGCCTGCTCAGCAGTTCTTCGAAAAACAAGATGTGAGAGTCGAGCAGACAAAGACAACTAACGATGAACACATTGAAAGCAGTACGAACGGAAAAGTAGCGGATGAATTGCCTTTACTAGATAATGCTAAACATCAAAGGAAACGTCGCCGATCCGATCCTCCCAACAACAGTAGCCGAGGCTTCTGCACTGGCCCTGCGACTACTGGAGAGTACTCTGGTAAGCATCTGTTGATGCCCAGTCTGTCTTACGGCGTACTGCCATTCAACCCTAATCAACATCAACACTACGGCGTGAACGCTTCATTGCCGGCCCAGACAACATCCAATCAGATCATGATGATACCGCACTACGCGACGGCGAGTTCAACTAGCACGGATAGCTTTGTGTTTAACGAAGACAATGTCCCTCACCACATGATCCCAAACAACAGATTAAATATCAATGATCCAATCTATCAGTATCGCCTTCAACATCGTGTCGGCATGGACACTTCTGCCGGTTTGTTAACAAACGCTCCTGCTATTTTTGTGGGTGGTGGGTCCGGAGATAGGATTAACCACCATCAAGAGATGTACAGCTATCAGCAACACGAGACATCTGCTAACTTAAATACCAGTGGCAATGGGTCAACTGTTAGCAAACCCAACAATAATTGTTATCTGCCATCTTACTGTCACATCATGGGCGGAGTAGGAAACCAAAAGTCCATAGATGCCGCAGTCAACAGTACCGACAACGCTTCATCGCTTGACCATGACGATGATCTCTGTTTACCGAGATCGGTTATCAACAAGCTAGTGAAGGATGCCGCCGGCCGTACTCGGGTGTCCGCCGAGTCCAGGGATCTGTTCGTCAATTGCTGTCATGAATTTGTCAGGGTCCTGTGCTCAATTGCTAACACAAGCTGCGAACTTCATAGGAAGAAACTGATCGGACCCGATCATATTTTGACAGGTACTTGCTTATGTGCCTGATTATTATATCGATTTTAGATCATTTCACTGTTTTTAAAATAAGACAGGTATTTTCAAAAAGTGGACTGAATCCCAACCTTACAATCGGAGCATGTCGAGCCCCGATTTAAATGCAATGATGGCACTTTTATAGAAATTAAATCAAATATTTCTCCGTAACAACGTAGTTCTCTTATTTTTTCATATTTTAGTTTTTGGATACCTAAAACTTTTATTTCTTTGCTTTTCAATTACTTTCACTGTAATCTCGTCACTTTTCCTTATAAACGCCTCACATTTGCCTTTAATGCTACCACTTTGTATTCAATCAAGCAAACTGCGTTCAATTTCTTAATTTTTATACAAGTTCATAACATTTCTCGTCAAATTCCAATTTCGTCAGTTTTGTATTTCATTTCGACTTATTTCATCTTATCACAGTACCTCATGTCTCCTTTTAATCCGTTGATTCGTGAATATTTCATCTGTATTCCTCTTCGATTATTGTAATATTTGATTATTTACCTATTATTTTTCGATATTTTCGAACATATTACATTTGCGAAGTATTCCTCATTTCTGTGCTCATGCGATCGAAATAGGTTCTCATTCGCAGTTTGGCGAATGCTTGAGCCTGATATGCGGTTATATTCTCGAACATATGCGATAATTAGAAGAAGGTCAGTTGAGGTGCCTTCATAACATTCTGAAGATGACCGGGCAACGCCTTCTTGGTGGAGTGTAGAAGGCAACGCGTTCCTTGTGATAGACCTTCGTACAGGTGAGAAGACACCTCAAAACTCGCCCCGGATCGCTTTAGGTTATCAGGTATTGAACATTGATTTGTCGCTCAGTATCACGATGCATTCAGTAATCTGATACACGGACTGCCTACGACCCCATTGCCGGTCAGCTTTTCATTGACCTTGAAATTGATCGTTTTGTTTCATTTGAATTTCCTTTGGAGTGCTTATTCCTTTAATGTAAATTTAATACTGATTAAACTAACACAGTCAGAAATAATATGCCAAAGTAATTTTATCTATAACTTAAAGTTTCATTAAATTTAATTTTGCACGAATTTATCAATAATTCGCAGTTAGATATCTCGATTAACTGACAAATCAAGCTGTTTAGGCATAAGTCATGAACATTTAATTTTCGAAATTTTGTTTAAACAATAAAACAAGGAAAAACAAAATTAATTTTATTGTTTTATATTAAAAATTAAAATTAGGCCACATTATCGCTGTGCTTATACGGAAGTGAGCTTAGTGTGTGCTCAGAGGATCGAGACATATGGTGTAACCCGATTCGCAGATTGCCTCTAAGTCTCGACATTTAAATTCTAATTTTTGCCAAGTGGTTTACGGTGGTATGATAAAATATCAATACAACTTTGTCAAATTATATTTTTGGTAATGGGCCGAATAAAAATATTACCGGACTTTAAATCATGTATTTATTGAAACGAAATATAATGGGTTTAGTTTCTTATCGTCGTTAATGTCTTTATATGCCCTGTCATTCTGCCTTGTATCAGAATGACTATAAGGAATCAGCCTTGCTGATTCGTCCATATTGATAAGGCATTGATATATTTTATAAAATGAAATTGTAAAGGATTTAAGTGATTTTTATCATTTCTAACATCAATCAGTTTCAATACTTTGCTAAATGACATTTTGATCATACACATATGGATTTAATAAATTCGTAATTTGATTTACCCATTCTACAGTGGGACGATAATATTTTAATTGAAATAATTTACAAACTAATAGAGTTTTTAAATGTCTAAATAATTATGATATTGTAATGTCAATTTATATTATAATTTTGTATTGCTTAAAAAAAGTTTTTTAATGCATTAATACGAAATTAAAATATGTGCCGAAATTTGTAGCCATTGATATTTTGCGTCTTCAACAAAGTTTTAGGTATTACAACAAAATTGTAATTTGGTGCCCAATTTACTTTGAAATAAAAATGTGGCAAAATTTGCAGCCTTTGAAATTTTGCATACTCCAACTAAGTTTAGGGTATTACAACAAAATTGTAAATTTAGAATTTAATAAATTTCTTTTTTTACTGAGAAATTGATTTTTTCGTGGCTTCACTGTATTGCTTAAATAATTAGATTTATTCATTTTTCAATTTTATTTATTAATGTAACTTAATTTATTCAATTTTTAAATTCATCAAACTTATTATATTTATTAATTACGGAAGAGTATGGTGCATTTTTAATTAATTATTGATACTGATTTTACTTTTGTGAGCAATTCCTTTTATTTCTTCCTCAATGCTGAATTACTATTTTGTATAGATTTTGTAAATAGTCAATTAGAGCCTTAATATTTAGCCTTGAGCGAAATGGGCTTAGATTCCTTCCGGCCGCTTTGCCTTGATGTGATGAATACTGCACAAGAAGAAGCTGCTCAGAAACGAAGACGGATATCGTCTCGTTTCGATTGTTACGGTCTCACTGCTGATGAATTGAAAAGGGAACAACAAGAATTATTTGCAAAAGTAAGTAAACTTTGAACCATTGTTATACAATTTTTGCAAAAATTTTGTTCAAACGAAGTTTTGTAAGGATCAATGTTCTACATAACCACCTAAACTGGTTATACAATCAGCGTTTATGATTGTATAAAATTAAATTGATAAATCACTTATTGAATCACTAAGGGGTAACTAATCAAAAACTATACATAATCGATGATTGTTGAATTTTTAATCAAATTCGAACACCTTTTTGATTATACATTTGTCTATAATTTTTTACTTGTTGAGAAATTCCTTTTAAACTAAATTCGTGACTTCACTTTAATGCGTAAATAATTGAAATTTAATATTTTCATTTTTAAATTTATTTATTGATGGAATTTAATTTATTCAATTTTTATTTTACAAATTTCTATTATTTATCAGTGGAGAGAGAAACATAGAATTTTATTTTAAATATCAAATTTTCGATAGTCAACTGCTATCATTATCAGGATGAAATTGTACAATTTTATCCTGATAATGATAGCAGTTGACTATCGAAAATTCGATATTAAAAATAAAATTCTGTTTCTCTCTCCACTGATAAATAATATAAAGCAATGAGTAAACAGTCAACTTATTAAATTTATTAATTTATTTATTCATTGAACTTATTTTATCTATTTTTTAGAAATACAATAACGTAGCGACGCGTCACTCATCGATTACAGAAGAATATGCTCCATTTTTAATTAATTATTGATGCTTATTTTACTTTTGGGAGCAATTTTACATTTGGGAGCAATTTTACGAGTTACAAAAGTTAACCACGGTATTTCCCACGGTATTAGCAAGTCATTCATTTGCCATTTATTAAATTAATTATTTATTAATTATTAAAATCCTGTTGTTAACAATAGCAAGTGCTGCCACAGAAAATTCTGCTACACTGACGAATTTTCATAAATTTTTAATCAATAATAAGATTAATTAAATTGATTGATTTAACGTATTCAATATAATGTCAGCTTTACTTTATTAGTCCTTATTTATATTCAAACCTTTTACCTAAGAACGCAATCTAATTCGATTTAAAAAGCATTATCTGGTAATTATAATTTAAATTGTAAATTCAAAATTTTTAAAATTTTTAGCAAAAGTCATTTAACAAAACTTATTACATTTTTATCAAACTTTCAATATTTGTTTCAAAAATATTTTCTGCAGTTTTCTTCACTGCATTTTTCAATACAAAATAGTAATTTATTTCTTCATTTACTCCGTTCTAATGAACTCGAGGGATTTTTTAAATTAAATATGAAATAAGTAACTTCTGGTCGAATTATAGGATTATCTAAACACCTCATTATCATCTCTTCACTAAATTCATAAAAAAATAAATTGTCAATTATATTAATTTAATTGCGAAATGAATAAAATTTATATTTTTTATATGATACCTTGTAATTCACATGGCATTTTGATGGCAATATTAAATGCAACAAAGTAAAAAAGTTTATTATAAATTGTCTTTATTAAAATATGTTTGGCATTCGAGCTATTTATAACTCTACGAATATTTAAGGCGCGGCAAGAACACTTGCTTCTCACAAACGAGGAAATCTCAAATATTCAGCAGAATCCTATCAATCAATTGATAATGAACGACTGCGATAGCCCCAGTGCCGATGATCACTGTGCTGAAGACGATTATGATTAAAAACAGAGGAGGCTGATATATCGATGTTGTGTCAATTGGTCAAAAGGAGGTCATAGTGTAATTTGCTCGGAGACTTTGTATTTTAAATGTCTAATTTAGTTGTAAATCTGTCATTTTGTGAATACAAAACTTTTATGTTTGATTTAATACAGTTCAGGTATGCACCCAGTCTAGTTCATTATAAATATGATAAATAATAAATACTAATAAATAATGTGACGCTATTGATTTTGCTCCTGAAATTAATTAATTATTTTTCAAATAAAATTAATTTTTTATTTTGCTCTTGAAATTAATTTTCTATTTTGCTCTTGAAATAAATTTATAATTTTGCTATTGAAATTGATTTATTATTTTGCTTTTGAAATAAATTTATTATTTTAATCTTCAAATTTATTTATTTGCTATTGAAATTGATTTTTATTTTTTGCTATTGAAATTAATATTCTGCTCAAAATTAAATTATTTTCCTCAAATCTAATTTTTTTATTTTGCCCTTTAAATTAATTTATTATTTTCTTGAAATATTAATTTTTTATTTTAATCTTCAAATTAATTTATTTGCTATTGAAATTGATTTATTATTTTGCCCTTAAAATTGATTAATTATTTTGCTCTTTAAACTAATTTTTTATTTTGCTCTTTAAATTAATTTATTATTTTCCTGAAATATTAATTTATTATTTTAATCTTCAAATTAATTTATTATTTCGCTCTTTAAATTGATTTATTATTTTGCCCTTAAAATTGATTAATTATTTTGCTCTTTAAACTAATTTTTTATTTTGCTCTTTAAATTAATTTATTTTTTCCTGAAATATTAATTTATTATTTTAATCTTCAAATTTATTTATTTGCTATTGAAATTGATTTTTATTTTTTGCTATTGAAATTAATATTCTGCTCAAAATTAAATTATTTTCCTCAAATCTAATTTTTTATTTTGCCCTTTAAATTAATTTATTATTTTCTTGAAATATTAATTTTTTATTTTAATCTTCAAATTAATTTATTTGCTATTGAAATTGATTTATTATTTTGCCCTTAAAATTGATTAATTATTTTGCTCTTTAAACTAATTTTTTATTTTGCTCTTTAAATTAATTTATTATTTTCCTGAAATATTAATTTATTATTTTAATCTTCAAATTAATTTATTATTTCGCTCTTTAAATTGATTTATTATTTTGCCCTTAAAATTGATTAATTATTTTGCTCTTTAAACTAATTTTTTATTTTGCTCTTTAAATTAATTTATTTTTTCCTGAAATATTAATTTATTATTTTAATCTTCAAATTTATTTATTTGCTATTGAAATTGATTTTTATTTTTTGCTATTGAAATTAATATTCTGCTCAAAATTAAATTATTTTCCTCAAATCTAATTTTTTTATTTTGCCCTTTAAATTAATTTATTATTTTCTTGAAATATTAATTTATTATTTTAATCTTCAAATTAATTTATTATTTCGCTCTTTAAATTGATTTATTATTTTGCCCTTAAAATTGATTAATTATTTTGCTCTTTCAACTAAATTTTTATTTTGCTCTTTAAATAAATTTTTTATTTTCCTGAAATATTAATTTATTATTTTAATCTTCAAATTAATTTATTATTTCGCTCTTTAAATTGTTTAATTATTTTGCCCTTAAAATTGATTAATTATTTTGCTCTTTAAATTAATTTATTTTTTTCCTGAAATATTAATTTATTATTTTAATCTTCAAATTTATTTATTTGCTATTGAAATTGATTTTTATTTTTTGCTATTGAAATTAATATTCTGCTCAAAATTAAATTATTTTCCTCAAATCTAATTTTTTTATTTTGCCCTTTAAATTAATTTAATTTTTTTCTTGAAATATTAATTTATTATTTTAATCTTCAAATTAATTTATTATTTCGCTGTTTAAATTGATTTATTATTTTGCCCTTAAAATTGATTAATTATTTTGCTCTTTAAACTAATTTTTTATTTTGCTCTTTAAATTAATTTATTTTTTTCCTGAAATATTAATTTATTATTTTAATCTTCAAATTTATTTATTATTTTGCTCTTTAAACTAATTTTTTATTTTGCTCTTTAAACTAATTTTTTATTTTGCTCTTTAAACTGATTTTTTATTTTGCTCTTTTAACTAATTTTTCATTTTGCTCTTTAAACTAATTTTTTATTTTGCTCTTTAAACTAATCTATTATTTTGCACTTGAAATTCATTCATTGTTTTGATCTTGAAATTAATCATTGTTTTGCTCTTGAAATTAATCATTATTTTGCTCTTGAAATTAATTTATTATTTTGCTGCTGAAATTAAATTATTAGTTTGCTATTGAAATTAATTTATTAATCTCAGATGTTTACTTGTTCACATGGAAAAATAGCCTACCCATCCCTATAGCCTCCGGTTCACCTTCAATTGACAAATCCCACTTTCTAATAATTCTTGTAACCCCTTTTAGGGTATAATTTGGTATTTACAGTCCTAAACACTGACGACATGACTTACCTACATTGTAATTTATGCTACAAATGGCGTCACTGGGCTTCGATGTGTTCCCAACCAAGGAAGTGCGGTGTATGTGATCCCTCATAGGACCACACTGGTAACAAATGCGAAAAAAAACATTGCCTGAACTGCAGCAAAATATACCCTGCGTGGTCAAGGAAATTCAGTTCTTTTAAGATATATAGAAATAGAATCATAAACACTAGTCCTCCTGCACATACGGCAAACTTCGCCGAAGTGGCTATGCCAAGACTCAATGATCACATACTAACTCATACAGACATGCAAAATCATAGACGAGAGGCTGCAGGCAAATATGCTGGATACACAAAATCTCATTCATCATTTAGCCATAAAGCTTGATGGAGTTGGGTATATTCCTTGTACTGCTCCTAAGACTAGAATGGCGCCCTACTTGACGAAGAGGAATACTTCATTCCAGAGCCACGCGTCGATTAAACTGGAGAAGAAATAAAATCATTGTGAATTTGCGGTAGTATCCACGGGAGATGATGATATTGACCACGGAAAAGTGTCTCAACATAGTCTAGCTGGGTGTGAGAAGGGCAACCTCACCTCCGGTTTCGACTAGGAGGCATCCCACTCTGTTAATCAACACTGGCAAGTAATCAAGGGTCTTTTTCACTGAATATTCTGCAGTGGAATGCGGGAGGTGCTTCCGGCCTTAGCCTTCTGTCTAATCGAGATGAATAGATCAGTTACCGCCATCCAATCTTATTTTAAACTCCAACAAATCGCATATGGTCATCTTTAATAGCACCCCGGCAACCAAAAAGAAACTCAAGAGACTAACACTCACAGCACTCCTTCATCTTGCAGCCTCAACCACTCCCCATCTAAACGAATAGAGTAAAATATCTGGGGTTCACCGTTACGGTGAATTGATCGGTGAAAGCTGACTTGGATAGACTCAAACATATTCTGAAGAAAACTAGGTGGGTCCTGAAACGGGCTCAGAATCTGTCATAGAATGGTAAAGCCCAAGTGCGCCTTTGAGTACTTGGGCTATCCCGGGATTAGTTTTCTTTTCAAAAGGACGTCCCCCTGACCAAAGACTAAGGTTTCTCAAGCTCCTCATCCCAAGATTACCGAACATAGTCAGCCTCGAATGGATTCTTCGGCGGTAAAAGACCTCGGATGGTTCAGTTGGAGGGCGGCGTGTTGGTGTGACTGGAGTGCTCACCTGTTGACCTGAGGCCGTAACATATTATAAGACTGGTCTAAATGGTAGCGACTTGATGACATTTGGTCATGTTTGTGTTATGCATGTTTCTTTCTTTTATTTAATTATTGGTTGTATAATTCTTAAGAAAACCCTTATTATTTTAATCTTAATGCATTTTATAGAAATAAGGCTTCTGTTGATACACTATTATATCATACACATGTATATACGCAATGACAATGGAGATTCTCATGTAAAACCGAGCTGCCTTTAGTCAGGTGAGCATCATTCATGTGTCATGATATATTATCTTTGTACGTATTGCTATGCACGAAAATCCAAAATTATGTGCATGCCTTCTGTGCAATGGTACATGTAATCAACTTTACACATATTCACATGTACAGTCTAATCAAAAATGCCTTTATTACAAATTGACAAAATCAAGATATCTTAAATTAGACGGATTGCATTTGACGATCTTATTTGCTTATGTAATTAAGATTTGATAGTTTTTTCTCTACATAATCTCATTTTAACTATTACATCTTTTGTTTTTATTTATGCCCATTCACGTATTGATCTGTTAACTATTGTATATAGTTAGTTTTTATGCCCAATGTCGAGAGTCAATTTGGTAAATAAATCTTCTCTTGTCATTTTATTATATTATTATATTAATAATAATTAATATAATCCTGTTTCGATTATTATATTTATATTAATAATTTTTAATTTATGTAAGACTCGTTAAAACGCCAATACTTTTAGCGATGTATTCTGACTTACAAACATCAATGTCAAATGAAATGTGGAGTGTCCTAATATGTATTAATATAATTAATATTCATATCATAATAATAATTATAGTTATAAGTTAATCACAAGTTATAAATTAATTAAATTTAAATTTAATCTTATGCTCGCCAGCTATCTCTTGTAACTTTTAATATTTGCTTTTCATCGAAGCTGTCGATATGTGGAAAGCGAAAATAGACAAAAATTGTAATATAGTAGTATACACAATATTATTTTACTTAAAAATTTAGTCAGCAAACTCTCAATTTACCTGAAAGACGTATGTTCAATTTCTATCAAAAACACTTTTCAATATAAATTTCGAACCAGACTTACATGTGTTTGACTTTTAAATTAATACAGTGATCAACATATTAATTAGATTTAATTTGTTTGATGAATTAATTGAATTTGATTTTGGCAAAGGTCAATTTAAGTTATTAGTATGGAGGAATTATTTCTTAATTCTTTGTCATAAAAATGCTTATAACGAATAAGATTAAGATTATAATCTTATATTATAATCTTAGTTATTAAGATTATTAATATTTTAATTATTATATTTTTTATTTTTTCAAATTAATAATATAATTAGATAAACACAAAAAATTACGATGCAGTCCAACGTCGAATTGAATGCCCTCGTGTGGAACGATCACCCCGAATACAGGCAGAAGTCATCTTAGCGAGGGCAAAACCGATTTTAGTCTTAATAGAACGAATGCTCTCGTTGTACGTAAAGTCCCGGCGCAAAGAAGATAGCATCGCGATTTGTTTCAAAAGGACGGACGCGGATGGACCCATTCCACCATTTGTTGCAAAAATTACAGGAATTAAAACAGCATTCTCCATTCTCGACAATCTTACGCCGTACCTGGCAATTTTCCGCTGCTCGTGATAACGGAAGTGATTCGAGATTGGTTTCGATGAATAGGACGGAGCAAGGTGATTAAATATGCAAATATCCAATAAGGACTGCTCCGTTCTATCACCTGAGAGACCGCTGCAAGCAATATCAAGACGCGCTCCTATATCTGTAGATGTGCTTTGAGCCTCATATTAAACGAGTCGATCCGGAACTAACTGTAGGTCGGGCTCGATCGAAACATTGCTGCACACGTATGACAGTTCATTTGCCAAAATAATAATTAATAATAATATAATCTTATAAACATAAGATTAAGTTTAAATTTAATTAATTTATAACTTGTAATCAATTGAATTTGTCAATTAGTGATTAATTAAATTTGATGAATTAATTGAATTTGATTTTGGCAATGGTCAAATAATTTTATAACGTTTAAAATATTATTACATATAGCTTTTTCAGTTTAACACAGTTTACTGTCGATACGCTGATGTATTTAGCGAAAGTTAAATATCTTCGACGAAAACATAAACTTTAGTTCGCACCTAACATCTTAGAATACATGTAGTGGACTTTACATAAACAGGTCCACATAAAATGCATGAATGAATCTCAGAACGTATTGAGTCCAGTCATATCATAACTATCAAATTTTTCTTAAGCTTTGCAGCAAACTATCAACAAATGTTTACATTTGAAATATCTAATTATATTTCTAATAATCGTCAAATTTTTTCTGTTAATATCTCGAAAATTTCAAAATTTTTAGGACTATTAGACATAAACGATGTGTGTGGTACTATTTTTGAATTGTACGCGTATTCGCTGTGATAAACTTTAAATGTGTTTCACTGTGATAAATCATCATAATAGGGAACACATTTTAAAACATTGGATGAGATTACAGTGACATAGTCGCGCAATCAATAAATCTCGGATCATAATATCTTATTCTTCCATATTTCTTGATTACTTTCAGTTGACTTAAGATAAAGTACTATACTGTCGCTTTGCAATGTTGTCAGCTCAAGTTTCACTCAAGCTGACAAAATGCATTTATATGTATTATAGCATTTGGGTAGTAGTTGGGTAGCAAACTGCGTTGGTGCTAAAATCGACAGCTTTCTGGTATGTTTTTGCTTTAAATAAATTTAAAAATTATCTAACGCCTTGTAGTTAATAGCTGAGTACGTTAATTGTATATTCTAATACGTTTGTGCTATATATTCTTTTGGTTCAATTTGAACGCAGATATTAAATATTAGCCAACGACAGTGTTTTATCTAAATTGTAGCATAGCCTCAGATTCAAGACTGCAATTGTTGTTACATTGACCACGCCCATTTTTCAATGATATATTAAATATCACTAACCTTAAACTCTTTATTAATTGTTTTATTATCGGGTTTCTACTTTCATTTTACAAAAATTTATTATAGCGAGAATGTATTTTAATCAGATATATTTTTGAAGTTAGATCGCTTATAGGGTATCTATACACAATTGATATTACGTGCATCAGAGATAATTTCATTTATATGTGCGAGTAAGTTATTGTCAATACTGCATATTCACTTCCTAAACTTCTCTTATTTGAATATTACCTTAAATTTCTTGTTCACGAGCCTACACAACAATTTATATCAAGTTTATCCTTTACTGTAAATGCAATTTAATAAAAATAGAAAATACTTGATACTTAGCAATAAAGTAACTTTAACTATATAATTTATGTCCATCTCATGAAGTTTCACCACTAAAATTCGTCTATTGCGACGAAGATGGTTCACGATACTAGGGTCTTAAAGTGAGTTTTGATAGCAAAGGATAGCATTCTTGAAAGTAAGTAAATTAAATCTCTTATTTTAATAACCCTTTTTTTGGGTTAATTAACTATCCTTAAAACATGAATTATACCTGACTTTACATTTCAAAATACAGGATTCAGTATGTTGCAAAGTATGATTCATTATCACATTGTAGTATCACACCAATTTTCACGATTCGCTTTCTGCTTTTGTATGAAAAATTTTTCGAAAGATATTAGGAACACCATTTTCTTTATTTAAATTTGCTAGATAAGTAAGTAAGAATAGAAGAATAAACTTTGCTTGACTTCATGTAAAACAGACGATAGATATAATAAAGAGATAAATGTAATTTAAGTAAGTTTTAAATTAAGTATTGAAGGTGTATATTTGATCACATTAGCATCGTTATTATGTTATTGCCAATTGATAAAATGCAAATTTTTACATTTAAATATAAAAAGTTCAAATCATTTTTAACGAATAAAAACATACAACTCATCCCACAATCTACTAAAATCTACAAATAATTATTTAATATATAGGCCCATTGACATTAAATTAATTCGAAATGCTTAAGTCAGAAATACAAAATATACGTAAAATATACATTGTAATCTTAAACCATCAAACTCTTAAGTAAATATTAATTAATAAAAGCTTTTAAAATTTATGCTTAAATTAACAATATTTAATAAATTATTTACAATATTCATTAAATTTAATATTATAAAATGATATTTCTATGAAAGTGCTAAATACTACTGATTTTGTTAAAAAATTGAGAGCACTAGACTTAAATCAGATAACGTATGTAATTTTCACATTAGATGTGATTTCACTATTTACGAATGTGTCAGTAGATGATGCTGTCGACTTTGCGTTATCAACACTCGGATCCCCTTAGACAGATAGTCAACATTTGGTTAGATGTAAAAGAGTATTCTAGTTGGCATGTACAACGAACTTTTCCTTGGATGACATTATATATAATCAACTATTTGGTGTATCGATGGGATCACCAATCGGCTCCCGCCTTGGCTGACTTGTATATGCAAAAGTTAGAGGAAGGGCTATAAGCCGTTGTAATATACGACCTATCAAATTTTATCGTTACATCGATGATATATTTGTCATTTGGCCAGAAAGTCGTGATAAAGCAGATGATTTTGTCAGAATTTTCAATTCATTGAATCCTCGGATAGAAGTGACAAATACCTGGCCATCTAACGAGTTTTTACTGTTCCTAGATTGTCAAGTTTTGACCACCGATGTCTCCGTCACTAAAGTTTACAGAAAAGGCACAGAAACTAGTTTGTATATTCCGTGAGACAGCAGTCATTCAGTATTAATAAAACTTGCTGTGCTTCGTGGGTTATTTTTAAGAGTGTATCGAATTTGTAACAAAATTTATCTAAACGCCGAATTACGCAAGCTTTTCAGAATATTTACATCTCTTGGCTACCCAATAGATAGCTATCACAAAATCATTAACAAAACAAAAGAACACATTCACACCCACGCCATCCGTCTTAATTGGTCCTCAAAAATTGAAACACTAGTTTTTGTATTCCCGCAATGGGTAGTTTAAGTGAGGACATACTTATTAAAATAAGCAGATTCGTTTTCCAGTCAGGATTACCATTAAAAATGTTTTATGGTACGCGATGTACTTCTCATCTTGATGCACTGGTCACCAAACCGAGAACTTATTTTGATAAGATGGGTGTAGTCTATAAGATTGGGTGTAGGGATTGTATGAGCATATACATTGGATAAACTGGACGTACGCTAAAAACAAGATTAAAAGAACATAAGAAGGCACTTACAACATCAGCGAAGTCGTCATTAACCGACCATGCTCACCAAACTGGTCATGACATCGGCTTTGACAATGTGTCAGTTTTGATTACCGAGCCTAACTTAAAACGCCAATTAGTTATGGAGGCTGTCGCGATAAAGTTCCTTGAACCAAATTAGAATGCTCAAAATGATTTTGTTTTTCATACATTGTAACTTTACTTGTGTATTATTGTTTCAGATACTTCTTGAAAATGTTCGCGGTTAGCGAATGAAATATCGAAGAAATATTCAATTTCTTTTACCTGGGAATGGCATTTAGATAAAAATAATAATTATTTCCTCCAGAATTTCTAATTCTGATTCAAATTCTAAAATTATAATTGTCATCATAATTATTAAAACAATCAAGATTTAGAAAATGCGGTCAACAATCGATTTTCATTAAATATAGTCCGAATAATGGCAGATATTGTTCATAAAAAGTATTATTAAAACTAAATTTTGCAAATACGTAGTTTAGAATCAATAAATCAATAAATCCCGGATCATAATATCTTATTCTTCCATATTTCTTGATTACTTTCAGTTGACTTATAAGTCAACTGAAAGTTGACTGAAAGTTTAGAATAAGAGCTTCCAGCTTGATGCTTTTAAAAATTCGGTCACATGACTTCTTTCATTTATTTGAATTATATTATAGAACTTAAGTTCACTAGAGCAATGAATTAAAATAAAAATAATTAATTTAGTTATTTTAATAATTATTTTAATTTGCAGAAAATGAAGAATTTCGCTAGATTTCACAAAACTGAAAGAATTTCTTATTTGTATCAACCAATAAATGATTCAGTCATTAATTTATTTTTCTTGTTGATGATAATTAATCAAAAGTAATTATTCATGATTAATCTTATTAATTAATAATAAGATTAATAAGATTGATAATTAATCTTATCTACAAAACTCAAAACAAAATTCTTGAAAATATTGTTTTTCTTGTCGGTGATTTTAAACGACTAGAATTTAAGAATAGAATTTCAGCTTATTTTCATAATTTTATCATCTTTAGATACATTCAAAAAAAATAATCCGTCTACTGATGATCTAATGTTTATAAAGAGAATATAATATCTATATTTCAAAATATTTTGAATAAAGAACCATGTTAGATTTAATATATCATCTCTGAACATAATAATATTATACAAATAATATTTCGGATAGATATCCTACTTTGTCTTGTTCATCCAACAATGCTATGAAGCGATATCAACGCCTCTATGAAACCGTTCTCTTCAGTACACTTAATTAAATATTTCTGAAGATAGTGATTTCATAGGGGCATTAATATCACATCATGAAATAGTTGGTTAAGCAAGACAAAGTAGGATATCTATCTAAAAATATTTTTCTAGATAGTTCAATTTTTTATACTAAGAGATGATATACCCGATCGAACCTGATTATTTATTAAAAGATTTTAAAATAGGTATTATATTCTCTTTATATGCATTTTACTTTCATTCGAGGCTTTTTCGAAAAATCAAGTTAAATTATCAAGGAAAATTGATAATTGCTCAACAATCAATCAGTTTTCTTTTAAAGTTAAATTACAAGCTGTTGAACAAAAGCAAAAGAACATTGGAAAATTAAAAATGTAAATTAAAACATTAAAATATTATAGGCTCTCAGATGCTCCTGGAACAATATGTAATACTATTAAGATAAACTTGATAATAATCCTCAAGTTAACAAAAGCGATCAGATTCGATTTTGAAATTGATTTTAACTCTGGCTGCTTAATAATGTTTTAAAGTTGTGTATTTGTACCCCCTGAACTACATTTTTTGTTTAATAAATTACTTAGACCAAGCGTATCGAAATAGCAAGTCAAATGCTTATTCATCATTCATTCAATCATCTGGGCTAGAAAATCTGGGCTTTTAAAAATATATGATATAGTGATCTAGCTAAGTTAATCATAAGTTTATTTAACAGCTAAATGATAAATACCCCCAGCAGTAATATTTGAACTATTGCATATCACCCCTTTTTATAAGATGACATTATATGCCATTTGAACAATCTATTTAACAAGTTCTGTTGTTCTCTTATATTTCCCAAAACACATATAGAAGAAATATATAATATTCCTTTGTCAAATAAATTATTTTCAACATATTATTACATTATTTTATTAAATAAACAAAATCAATAAATATGGCCTATAGATTGTTTTATTTTTAATTTTCTTCATTCTAAATGATTAAATGCAATGCCTTTATCTAAATAATGTAGCTGCGAATCTGAATGAATATCACATTATTCTGTATATTGCTTCTACCAGTGAGCATGTTACAATATACTTGTCTTAAATTGTTTTGTAATTGAACTACACAGAATTTTTTGATATGTAATAATAGGAATTATAAATTTTGTTTGTCTGCAATAATAGGAAGTATTGAACTACAAAAATAGGAATTATTGAATTACACAGAATTTTGTTGGTATGCAATAATAGGAATTACTCATGTTGGTATGCTTGAATTGCTCATGATAGTATATCACATGGGCGAAATCCTGAGTGTTTCAAAATCACGCAATTTAAATATCTCCTTAATCCATAATTTATTGTAAGTAGGTCTACATTCGAGTGTTTATTACTTAAATTTACTAATATTATATCTTCTTAATTTTAATTTAAGCGATATTAATAATGTTACAATAATGTAAATAATTTTACATTACGAATGTAAAATTATTAAAATTATGCGTCAATATTACTTGAATTTATTTTTTCATTTATTATTTAAGTAATAATAAATTTTTAAAATATCATTTAAATACTTAATTAATTATTTTAACCGCACATTTATTTTTTAATTATTTTTTGTTTTCATTAATTAATATATTTTTATGTATTCAAGTGTTTATGACTTAAATTCAGTAATAGTTATTACGAAATAAATGAAATATTTATTTATAAATTTATATTTTTATTTTCTTATATTCCCTATTTTTAGTAATAATCAAAAGTATGATTTAGAAAACAACTAAATTGATATTGAGTTCGTGAAACTGGTGGTAAGGAAGTAATACGTTCAATTCTGAAAATGTATTTGATGATTTATCGTCCAATAACTTTAGTTTTAAAAAATTATTTCAAGAAAATGTTTGCATCAACCTGTGTTAGCTTCCTTGAATAAAACTAACATGTTAATAATAACTACATAAAAACATCATATTGTATTAAATTATTTTATTTACAATTATGTGTAAATAATGCATTTACGAGTAAAAGTGATGTAATAGTTTTGTAAAAGAAACGTGACTTTTATTTTATTTTTTGAATAACATACATCATTTTGTATCAAGAATATTAAATTACTGAATTTATTTGATTTAAAAGTTACGTGCTTGTAGCACATTTAAGATAAGAAAATATTAATAATAAAAAATAAATGAAAATAATAAATAATAAATAAAAGAATAAAAGAAAATTAATAAAATAAACGTGACTTCACAAAAAATGTAATCAAAACAATTCAACCAAATGCTAGCTTATTTAAGTGACTTTATAAGGAAAACGACAATTCCAGGGAAAATAAAATTATATATGCAGTGAATATATATGTGAACATATATATGCAGTGAATTCTTTTACACTGAAAATAATTCACTGCATTGCATTGACTTCGAAAGCGCAAGCTACGTCATGCAATTAGCATATAGTGAATTCTTTCTGCTTAAATCTATGTATAGTATGTTTTTCATGTGTATACACTGTATTGCTGCAACTGATGAGACTTCTCAAAGCCGAAACGGTACGCCGTCTTGCAGTGTAGAAGCATGAAATTCTCTATATATATATATATATATATATATATATATATATATATATATATATATATATATATATATATATATAACAAAGGAAACAGCACCGCCGCCTGGGATCCTCAGAGGACCAATAAATAAATTAGAGGTTTGATTCAACCAGGACTGTCTATTACACCTATCTGCTTTTCTCTATATATAGAGAATTTCATGCTTCTACACTGCAAGACGGCGTACCGTTTCGACTTAGTAAAGCAGGCATGGATTTAGTGATATTTTGTTAATCAAAGACAATATTTAAATATCGCTTGAGTTCACATACAAACATGCAAATTGCTATCATTAACAAAGTGATACTTTTTAAGTGGCAAATTTCTATGGATGGATAATAAATAATATACTTTGTATTAGAATAAGATACTAGATAGTTTTATCAGAAGAAATACATCATTAGCATGTATTTAGCCTCGCTGCTATGTTGGGTTGAGGAGTTAGGGCCGAAACCTAATAGCATAGCAGTTCCTCCTGATGACCTCTAATTCTTATTCTGATACAACGTCTGTTATTTATTAGTCAATTTATAAAAATGACTTTTATTTTGAATTTCAATTTTTATTTTAACTTCATTCAAATTATAGAAAATCTAAAAACAATTATTAATTTTATTATTTAATTATTAAATTTTGATTTAGCATTATTTTGTTTTGTTTAGTTTATAATTATATTAAATGCGTAGACTCAGTTAGCTGATTTGATTTTAGAAAACTTGTTACCAATAGACAGGAAAAAATTATGTATAAATGAAATCATATATAGAAGAAATCTAATTCTAATTAATGAAGAAATCTATATAATTTAAAGCTAAAGTAACATTCATGTTGTTTGAATGCAGTTCTGCAAGGGATGCAATAAAATGTTTTAGGGTTGCGGTCATTATAAGGTTAGGTTCGTTCTAACATGTGTATAAAATTATATTCATATTAATCTTAAGTTTAATAAAAAATTCGTTTGTATTTTATTTTGGTAATATTTATTAAATTATAATTTTATTTTTAATGTTTTTTTGTGTGGGGTAGTTACTGTGATCATGTAGTAACGTAACGTAATGTTCAATTAAATGTTCAATTTGCATGTAGGTTTAAGGAACAAATGAGTTTTATTGTCAATATTTATTTTTATGTGAACTTTGTTTGAATGGAATATATACCATTGAATACAAGCAATAAATTCTTGTAAGAAAATTCATCTTTGCATACGCAATTGAAATTAGGTATGCGATAAATGATAAAATTTGCAAATTTAGCCTTTCTGCAAATTGATTATACATTTTGATACACTGAAAAGAAAACCGCAGAAAATGAATAATGTCGGCAAAATCTTATGCATAAGTTGTGACTTTTTTAATATGCTTTTAGTTTAAATATATAAGCAACTTCCCTCAGATTACTTAATTAATACTTTATTTTCTTTATTTCTTTACTTATGTTTCAAATTAGGCAATCTCGATGAATAGCGCATTTTTCGCTTTGGGATTGAGTAGTACTCTTGGCATTGAATCAATACTAATGGAAATTCCTTTGCTTGTAGTTAGCAATTTACCTTTAATATGGATGTTACCAATTATTTTAGCGTTGGTCCTTAACGTTTCTGACATTGTAAGCTTTCTTTTTACCAAATTACTTTGCTTATGCACGAATTACAATCTTTCTCGGTCGATATATTTCGTATTCATTTTTAAACTAATCGCATACATATTGGTTGGCTGTGTATTCAATGATGTACAAAATTACTACTGTCATTGGGACGTTAATGGTGTCGGTGAAAATAAATTAGTGAGCTATCACAGATTCTGTTTTCTTATATTTTCTATATTCATAGTGTTTGTTCTGGATTTAAGTTCACGCATTTTATGTCAAATTTACTGCATAATGTTCAAAGGTAACTTACATCACAAATATCTTAATCTTGGATTGCTTGCATCACCGATGCTTACTTGTGTACTAGTCTGGATTCAACATTATTCTAGTATTGGTAGAACAGTTTTTTCTGAAATCAGTTATGCTATAAATAAAAGTATAATGAAGAACCAGATTGTCGATAGCAGCTCAAATTCATATAAAAATTGGTTCCCAATTATAACTTTTATGTTTATTGTATCACTATTATTGTTTCTACTGTTTATTCGTTTTCTATATCTCGAAGAATCAATCACTAAAAATTATCATCGAGAGCGTAAATTCTTCCGTGTTCGAAATTTATTCTCGGTTGGATTATCATTTAACAAGCATTTAATTAACATGGGTGAGTTGGAAAATTCAATGTATAACGTATTTCTCAACACTGCTCCATGTGAAGAGGAATTGGATGTAAAAAAAGTTGATAAGCCATATGAGAAAATTAATCTCGATTGCTGGTGGTACGTGAAAAATATCGATTTATGCGGCAAGCTTTTTTTAAATGAAAAAGCGGACGATTTGAAAGCAAAGAGCTTACTTCCTGATAGCTTAAAAATCGTTCTAAAGAAAGTGATACCATCACAGATTACTATCATGAAATTTACATTTGCATATCTCTGCATTGTGGATTGCGGTATTTTACCTGGTTTGACCAGCCTCTCAATGCTTCCTTACGGTTACCATTGCTATCTAATCGGATCGATGATAAGTAAGTATTTGTATTTTGTTGAAAGCGAATATTTGTATTTTATTAAAAATAATAATTTACGTAAATTATTAATCTATTATTAATTTACGTAATTTATTAAATTATTATTCTCTTAATTTAAAGTTTAAGTCAATATAATCCATCACAATCAAGCAAACCTATAAAATTCACTTTAATGGGACAATTACGACTATATTCTAAGAATATAAAAACAAATGCAACCGAATGAATATCTCGCTATTTATACATTGTTTGAGATAAAAGTACTTCAGGTATAATATCAGCTGCATCAGCTGCATGTTTGTCTAGTAAGATGTCATGCACCAACCTACGATTAATGACTGTATCCGTATCTAGAACGTTGACTACGTTAGGCTGGGCTTGTATAACCTTCACGACTGCTGATAGTTTACTGCCTTGAACTAGTTTGTGTAATTAGTGTCAAATGATCATTAAATGTTTTGCATTAGAGAAAATCAACGTTTGAAAAAGGTACAGTTTCACCCTTTGACCGCTATTGAATTTGTTCACGCTGTCTACACCTGTAGAAATTAAAGCAGACGCTAATTAAGTGCTGAAGTTATATCACACAAGACGACTGCGAATTCGCTATGTGATCTGAACAAATCGAATTCAATCGATTGTCATCGTGAGATATCCTAAAGATAGTTATTTTTCTTTGTAAGTTGTAACAGTTGCATAGGATATATAATACCATGCAAAGTTACCAAGAAAATGTACAAAAAAAATTTTTTAACATATTTTTTATATTGTTCAACAAAATAAGTAAAAATTAATATACGATAATTTAATAATAATTTATGATTAAATTAGTTTATTAATATGTAATTAATTTAATTTATGATAAACAAATAATCTTCAATTGTACTTTAACAACAACTTCAACAACTTCAATTAAATTTAATAAATCATAACTTCAATTAAAAGTTGAATTATTTTCACAACTTCGATTGACTATAACTTCTTTAACATATTCAATTATACAAATGATCTTCAATTGTACTTGTATTATAATGTAAGTTTTTCCTGATGAAATAGCAACCGCTATGGAAAATTTGACTTTAAATAATTTTCCACTCTCCTAATTGTAAATATTCTAAAATAAGTGAATAACCAATTTATAATTCAATTGTACTTTTAGTTCCAATAACGGATTCCTTTGCATTTCTACTAGAAAAACTATACACTGCATCTAAGGCACTTAATATACATTATATTGCTGCTCTTGGTTTTCTCATGACGACGTCCATTATACTAACCGTATATTTCAGTCCAAATCCTATGTTGGTACATTCAACTTTAGGAATCATTTTTGGTGTAAGTAATACTTAACTATATAGTTTTATGCAAATGTGCATATTATATTTGCTTTGGAATTACAGTTTTGAAAATGCCCCATCAAGCGATCATCGTGCATTATCATGCATATTCAGATCTTACACCGTAGTGTTTAATGGCTATAAAAGTATTATTTGATCTTTTATAATATACTTCTCAAAGAAAAATATACGTTAAGAAATATACATTCAAAAATACTTTCAGAAATACCATATACTTTAAGGGATATTCCCAGGTGAATTCTTATTGTTACGACATAAAATATTATTGTGTACTTAAACGAATTTGTGCATGCAACAAGTGCAATTATTAATTAATAATATTATTAATTATTGAATAGAATTAAAATAAAATATTATTAATATTACATAATAATAAATACTTAAACTTACAATTACTAATAGTCGTTAAATCGTATTGTTGCTATACGAAATTGACTATATATCTTGAATGATGATAATTTAACAGCGAAGAATTAAAGGATTTAATATTTCAATCATCTATTTAAAGAAAATATAGGATAATTTACACTTTGACAAGATACTTTGACAAAATACTTTGACAACCAAAGTATTTTGCTTGACACTACAAACAAATCAAATCAGCTAACTGAGTCTACGTATTTAATATAATTATAAAATAAACAAAACATAATAATGCTTAATCAAAATGTAATAATTAAATAATAAAATAAATAATTGTTATAAGATTTTTTGTAATTTAAATCGAGTTGAAATAAAAAATTGAAATTTAAAATAAAAGTCAAATGTTATGCATTGACTAATAAATAGCAGACGTTGTATCAGCATAAGAATTAGAAGTCATCATATAATATGATGACCTTTATCAGAATAAGAATAAGAATTAATTCTTATCCTTATCAGAATAAGAATTAGAGGTTATATGTAGTTATTATTAATATGTTAGTTATTAATATGATGTTTATATGCTATATAAGGAAGCTAACACAGGTTGATGCAAACATTTTCTTGAAATAATTTTTTAAAACTAAAGTTATTGGACGATAAATCATCAAATACATTTTCAGAATTGAACGTATTACTTCCTTACCACCAGTTTCACGAACTCAATATCAATTTAATGTTTTCTAAATCATACTTTCGATTATTACTAAAAATAGGGAATATAAGAAAATAAAAATATAAATTTATAAATAAATATTTCATTTATTTCGTAATAACTATTACTGAATTTAAGTCATAAACACTTGAATACATAAAAATATATTAATTAATGAAAACAAAAAATAATTAAAAAATAAATGTGCGGTTAAAATAATTAATTAAGTATTTAAATGATATTTTAAAAATTTATTATTACTTAAATAATAAATGAAAAAATAAATTCAAGTAATATTGACGCATAATTTTAATAATTTTACATTCGTAATGTAAAATTATTTACATTATTGTAACATTATTAATATCGCTTAAATTAAAATTAAGAAGATATAATATTAGTAAATTTAAGTAATAAACACTCGAATGTAGACCTACTTACAATAAATTATGGATTAAGGAGATATTAAAAATAAAATGCCTTTTATTTTTTTGAAATAAAAATCAATTGTTATGAATTGACAAATAAATAAGAGACGTTGTATCAGAATAAGGATTATAGGTCATCAGGAGGAACTGCTATGCTATCAGGTTTCAGCCCCTATTCCTATTTTCGGCGCTATTCGGCCCAGCATAGCAGCGTAGCTTAATACATAAATTTTATCAATTTTTAATTACTTTCGTAAATAACGTTTCTAATTGTTATTAGATTTTTTATTATTTATATCAAGCCAAAATTTAAAATTGAAATTTAAAATAAAAGTCATTTTTACAAATTGACTAATAAATAACAGACGTTTTATTAGAATAAGGATTATAGGTAATTTCGCCTTTTGTTCAGTTTTCACCAAAAATGATATATATTCGTTTATACGCAAAAAACATTGGAAGAAAATTATTTGTGCGTCGTTTCATATGCAGAAGAATTCACGGTGTTTTTCATAAGTGTTTATATAGACAAATGATAATCGTAGCTTTTATTCAGTTTTCGATCTGTCATTATTTGTCCTATCCAGTAATTCTGTCTTTTTTCAGTTTATCACCATGTGAAGCATGTAAGAAACAGTACGCCGGTGAAACAAAGCGCGTAATAAAAGATAGTCTTACAAATAGGCGCACCGACATAAAAGCAAAACTTAAAAAAACCGATGATGTGTCAGAATATTGTATACAAAATTCTGGATATACCGTGAAAATCATCACAATTCACGAAAATATAGTAGATGATAAACTGAAAAAATAGAGAATTACTGGATAGAACAATTAATGACAGATTGAATGCTGATTAAATAAACGAATATATATTTCATTTTTTGGTGAAAAAGGCGAAAGCCGAAACGAAAACAAATTTGTTTTCGCTGCCTAGTTTTATATTTTGACTCATATTACAAATATACAATGGAATCTTATTTTGATCTGAGTGCACGTAATTCGTATTTTGATTACATTATATATATTCCTTTAAAGGATTATAATTTTTAAAGGATTTTTTACAAATATCCATAAACGGATCCCGAATCTAATTTAAATTTTATATTCTGAAATATATACAATTTGTTTGATAACCCATTTGTTTGGTACAATTTGTTGATAAATTTAACATATTAACGTATTAAATTTATGAATTTATATATAGGTGGTGAATCTTTTTTATTAAGAGGAATCTCTAAAAACTTAAAAAGAGATTTTTTGTCAATTGATAAAGAAATTTTTATCAAAGAACCTAAATCGATCTACATATAAATGCATTAGCAACAAATTATAAATTAGATAATATCTATAGATGCGTTAGAATCTAGATGGTACAATTTGTTAAATTTTAAACAAGATTTAAGCATTACTGAAATAATCTAAGAGATAAGTCGAAATATCAGAATAATAAATTTAGTCCCTTATATTCTCAGGGATGGTTCGAAGTCAATTCGATAAAAAGTAATGTAGATAAATTTATTTAGTCACTATGCCTTTCGACTTGGCCGAATTAAAACGAGGTTATGGAAAAGAAAACAATTTCAACTAATTTATTCTTAAGTCTCCAGCTTTGAATACGTACTTTTAAATACGTAATACTCAGCTGAATTGATTATATTTAAAAAATTGACATTTTAAACCAAAATCAATGGCTGTTGACATTTACCAGCTAACGCACATACGTAATCAAACTAAATTAATCGATAAAATGTCTGATATTAACTCACCTGTAAATTGACAACACGATCGTCTATTGTAATTTCTTTAATTAGAAAGTCCGCCTCAATTGTGGCCTTGTACTAATCTGGGAATGTTTTTGAAACATAGATGGCACTATCAAGATTACATCTTAAAATCATCATGCCCCTATAATATGCGCGATTGATGAAGAATATAAATATGTTTAATTACATTAGATAGTTTAAATTGATTATAATATGTTAAATTAATGCTCTTCGAAGCTTCAATTAACTGATTTACAATAATTTGATATAAGAAAAGCGATCGATTGATTAATCGATTTATTTCTAAATTCATAATGCGTACACTAATTTAATTTGTGCTTTATTGAAAAGCGCTTAGCCATCGAAATAAACTATACACTATTTTGTCATCGCAGAATCAAAATTACTTATTAAAAATTCGCTAAAAATATTACTTATATGCTTTATAATATATAATTCCTTTTCTCTTTTAGCTAATGCAATGGGTACTGGCCACAACTGTTATTTCATTTGGTCGCATAACTATTTGCCGAAATCTAGACTACCCAAAGTTTTCCTTTAATGAAGCGTTAATCATACGCTTTGCTGTTATAATATTTGGAGGAATACAAATGCTGATGTTGTCAAGTGTGAATAAATATTACTCCAAATTTAAAAACATATCAATACCATATTCTGATTTTGCTATATTATGAAATGACTTATATCAAATGTGGACCATGAAAGGCAACCTCTTAACAAGCGAAATATAAATTATAAATTACTGTGATTCATAATTGATACTGTATGTAAATAAATGTAAACCGGTTAATAAAATGTTATGTTGAAAATTAATTTATTTACTTCACTTGCATAACAGAAAATATTTTCTCAAAAGCATAATATTAATAAATATTATGATATATAATATATTAATATTTATATCATAAATATTAATTGGAACCTTCAGCTTTAAAATTGTGATAGCATGTATAGATGAAAACGCAAAAACAAACAAATTTAATGGCTAGTTAAACTGAGTCAACGTATTTAAAATAAAAATAAATAAAACTAAATAAATAATTATAAATAATTATAATTTACAATTATAAATAATTGTTATTTTCATTTTCTCTCTGATTATATAGTTATCCTAATTCTTAGTAAGTTATGTATACATATCATCGTTAATTTTATCTTTTCTTTTGTAATTTTTTGTTATTTTTATTTTCTTCTTAATTTTATCTAATATAAAATTTTTTTAAATTTTAATGTTTAAAGTTTAATGCTTAAAATTTTCGCTATCACCAGAAAAACAAAGTCCACAAGTACATAATAATATGTCAGTAGAACAAATCATTTCAGCTAACTGTTTCTACGTATTTATCATAATTAGAAAATAAAAATAAATAAAAATAAATAAATAAAAATAAAAATGCTAAATCAATAAATCAAAATTTAGTAAAATAGAAATAAATAATTAGAAAATAAAAATAAATAAAAATAAATAAATAAAAATAAATAAAAATAAATAAATAAATAAAAATAAAAATGCTAAATCAATAAATCAAATATTAATAAATATTAATAATTATTTAATAATTAGATAACAAATAATTGTAAACAATTGTTATAGTCTATAACTAATAACAAGTTAAAGTAAAAAAATTGAAATTTAAAATAAGCGTCATTTTTATGAATTGACTAATAAATAACAGACGTTGAATCAAAATAAGAATAAAAGGTCATCAGGAGGAACTGCTATGCTATCAGGTTTCGGCCCCGATTACTCGACTCAGCATAGCAGCGGGGCCAAACACGTGCTAATGACGTATTTCCTCCTATTAAATTTGATTATCTAACATTTTACTAATGATTTTAAATTTATTTTTAATTTTATTGTGCTGATTTATATATTTTACTATTTTCTGCTTGATGTTATTTTTATAGTAACCTAGTTTAAAATATGTATCTATTAAATTATTTAAATAATTTTGAAGAAAGGCAATATCATTACATATTGTTGCAATTCTTAAAATTTCATTATTTAATGTATTATATTTTATATTATATGGTATGCATGAATGCTCATGCAAAAATATGTTTCTTGTAAATTTAATATGTCATCTTTACGATATAAATTAATAGTAGTTTTAGTTAATGTTAATTTAATGTTCATATCTAGATATACACCTTCTTTATCATTAATATTGGTTTTGTTAAGAATAAGACTACCTGGATAAATTTGTTCGCTTATTAAATATAGATGTTACAATATTCGATGTACATACAAAATCAGATTAAAATGGAAACAACAACAATTCTTAACAAGAAAAACAAACAATATACAATATATTTTCCCGTCAACAACTGGTCGGGGTGTCGGGTCGTGGAGGCAGTGCACCAACCAAACTATTCCAGGCATCGCGATCCTGGGCGACAGACCAGATTTCTATTTCAGATAGTCCAAGGCGGTCTTCGGCCATTTTCGAGATTTGTTCTCTCCATCTATATAGAGGTCTATAAAACCCTCCGCGGAAGACGATCCCTAGACATCCTTAGAACGTGTCTAAGCCACCTCAGCTGACTTTCTTCGTTGTTGAGAAGTAGCGACTTTACTTCGAGTCTTTCCCGGATTACCGAATTCCTAACCTTATCTCTGAAGGCTAAGACCGGCCACACCGCGAAGGAACATCATTTCGGTCGCCTGTATCCAAGATATTATCATTTTGGTCATAACCTAAAGCTTATGACCATAGGTTAAGATAGGAACGAAGATTGCGTGGTAAACCGAAAGCTTCGCCCGAAGACTCAACTTCCGCTTTCCAACGACATACCTGTACAAAGAAACCATTGCTGCGTTAGCTGCACAAATTTGCTTCTCAATCTCTTTGATGTTCCTGCCGTCCCTCGAGAACAATACCTAAAGATACTTCAAATCCTCCACATCAGTAATAGTATTATCCCCAATCTGGATTGATATTGGTACCTGAATCTGAGACAAACACATAGAGAGAGTCTTGGAGTTACTAATCAACATACTGCCGCGTGGCATTCCATCGTGAATCGATCTAGTAGGCATTGTAAGTCCGCAGACAAAGAAACCCCAGGACAACATCATCTACAAAGAGCAGAGATGGTATCCTGATGGAACCGAACTAAAGACCGACATCCGTCTGAGCAGTTCGGCTCGAACAAAAGTGGAGACAAAGGACAACCCTGACCAATCCCAACGACTACTGGGAATGATTCAGACTTCTTACCTAGAACACGACCACAACTCATACTATGTTCATACAGAGAAATCACATCCACCCGAAGATAGTGTTGTACTCCATGCTACCTTAGTACTTCCCACAACCTCTCTCGCGGAACTCAGTCGAACGCCTCCTCTAAATCTACTAAGGAGTAAAAAACTGGTTTGTAGTTCCACGACCGTGACGAAAGTCGCATTCTTCCTCTTGGAACTGTCCCTCAACTAAAGGCCGTATCATAACTCAAGAATCCTAGCAAATAGCTTACCAGTTTGGCTAAGAAGAGTGATGCCCCGATAATTGGAACACACTCATCAGTCGCATTTCTTAAATATCGGTACCACCAAGTTTGCCACTCACTAGGAATCTTGCCCGACTTCAATGTAGCATTGAAGATCCGTGTTAGCCACTTCATGCCAACAACGTCGAGAGCCTTTAAAGCTTCAGGTCGAACTTGTCTACAACAGAAGACTTGCCATTACGAAGTTTTTAACAACAGCAATGACATCTTCCAAAGAGATAAACTTTTCAGTTTGTTCTACTTCTACAAGAGAAGGAATATCCATCGGATTAAAGAGACTTTTAAAATGCTCTTTTCAACAACAAAGAATTTCTTCAATGTCATTCAGCATAGATTATTTCTTGTCATAGACAGTTTGAGGAGTTTTCTGCTTTCCAACTCGAAGGTTCCTGATCGTCGTCTAGAACATCTTCAAAGCTGACCTATAATCAAGTTCTAGGTGCTCTCCAAACTTCTCCCGAAACGCGTTATTCGCTTCAGTAACTGATCGAGCTGAAGCTATATTTGCCCTTCGGTACTTGTCTACAGCTTCCACTGATTAATCTGACAAAGTTGCCTTATAAGCCAGCTTCTTCTGTTGGACAAAATTTCTAACTGTTGGTGTCCACCAAGCAGTTCGAGTATTTCCTCCGCAACAAGCACCTAATGCCTTCGAGCCACAACTTTTCATAGTTGCTTAGGCAAGCGAGGATCGGAACATCTTCCATTTCTGATCAATGTTCTTCACCTTTTCTGGCTACCGAGAGAAGTCTTTCCATATGTAGATAGAAAAACGTTCTTTGACAGAAGCATCTGCTAGGCGCTCCCAGCACGCCCTCACACAACGTTTGGGTTTACCAGGCTTGTCTAGCATTTGATTCCGCTAACGAAGTTTACTAATTTCAAGGTAGTGATCGGTTGACAGCTCAGCCCATCTTCACACGAGTATCCAGAACATAACATCGTAGATCAGATGAAACGATTACAAAATCGATCATTGATCTTTGACTGAGAGAATCATGATGCGATGTGCATCTATGGATCTCTTTATTTTCAAACATGGTGTTGGTTATGCACAAATTGTTACTAGAACAAAAGTGCAATAATTCAACACTACTCGCATTCAGATCAGAGAGTCCGTTCCTCCCCAACACTCCTTTTCAAGTGCTACTGTCGCTACCAACATGAGCATTGAAGTCAACCAATAGAACGAGGGAATCTCTAACAGGATAATTTCCAAGCAGAGCCTGAAGATATTTTACGAAGACTGCGTATTCCGAGATGATGTTAGCACAACAGTTACAATGATACACACAACAGTTATCTTCATTCCCTCTTTGACTAAAAGTATCAGATACGCAAGCCTTTCGCTCACTGGGTTAAACCTCTCTACTACTAACGACAACCGGGGACTTGTAAGTATCTCTACACCCGCCTGTCGTCGCTTTCCATTGGTAACTCCTGAATAGTTCAAGGTCTAACCTTAATCCAAAAGTTTAGTACCCGTTCCAGAATAGTGAAGAGAAGTTACTCTAACTATTTCTAGACTGAACCGAATCATCTATTCAATTAATTCTCGTTCCTTCCCTGCCAACGAGATGAAATTCCACGTTCTCACATGAAAGTTAGTCCGCTTCGGATGTTGATGCCTATTTCGCTGTCTCCGTACAACTGCCTGGTCACACGGCACCCGCCAATAAAAGCTCTTCCGGTCAGTGGTGATTTGACCATTGTTCTTCGCACTTAATTTATATTTTGTAATATTTTCTAGTCATTTTCATTGTATTTGTTTGTTTGACTATCTCAAGTTCCCGATGTTATTTGATGATCTAACATCGATACTGTAAGGAAACAGGTCTCCGAGACTCTCTTCCGCATTTTCGTCCATTGTCCAATCTACCATTGGAGTCATCGGAGTGATTTTATTTGTTCGGCTATCTCCCATTCCCAATATCCTTTGATGATCCGACGGCGCTATTGTAAGGAAATAGGCCTCCGTGACTCTTCCGTCTTTTCGTCCATTGTCTAATCCGCCTTTGGAGTAATTGGAGGGATCTTAGATAGTATATGAAACGACTATCTCTACGGCTGATGCAAGCCTGCCAATTATTTAGCCGTTGATCGACGAATGTAGAACATACGTCGCTTGAGTTGCTTTACGAAGAGGCTAATTGGCAATAGATACCAGTTTAATACTTAATCGATTGGCACCTAGCGTCCCCTAGATACCATTATCAAATGGAAAGTATCAAATTAAATCAAATGCTCAAAATAACATCAAAAAATAAACATAGTGGAAGGCGCATCCTAAATTCCTAAATGAACGATGCATTTAAATCATATATTTTGCAGATTATATTTTATATTATATATTATATAATTTAATATAATATATAATCTAATATATTATGTAATATTAAATAATATATAATCTAATATATTATATTAGATTATAATCAACAATATGTAATCAATCATTAAGAATACGTCGTCTGCTGATGATTACGAAACCAGAATTATGCTTGCGACGTGCGAATACCAACTCGCTTACATGGCATATAGTTTAGCTATATGAAATACTTAACTATATATCTATTTGAAAGAACCTCTTAAATTCTTATATTATTTTGTATGAAAAATTGAAGAAACTTTGCTAATTAGTCTATGAGTTTATTCAAATCTTTAATTATTGTTCGACTTTTTACGTTTAAATAGACATGTATACTAAAGAGCTTAAAGTTATTAAAAAGGACCCTGCATCTCGATATGTCTTAATATTCAAAATATCTATATCATATTTATAAGATAATATCCTTTCTCTCGTGAAACCAATGTTTATTGAGTCAATAATGAAGCGGCAACTACTAATCGTTATTTAATATTTTGCTATGAGTATTTTAGTTAAAAAAATAAAACTATTTCTCATCAATAATCTTTTAGCTCATATATCGTAGACTGAATTCACTCAGCTAATAAAACTGAACACTTCTGATCCAGTTTCGGAAATGCATCGAAAAAATGTTGTTGTCTCCAATTTTGTATTTAAAATATGTGTATGTATCACAAAATGATGTTTTAAACGTATTCTATTGTCTAAAATTATATTCGTTTATATATATTTGGACACTTGAAAGTGTCCCTGTAAAACAGCATTTCTAATAAAAGGAATTTAGTGCCTGATGCATGGTTAAACTGCAATACGTGCTGTCACAGAACTCATGCTAAATTCCCTCTGATGATTCAGATTAAGGGTAGTTCTGCTTTCCTAGCTTGAAACAATTTTTAAGCGTGTATTAAGGCGCTTATGGATCATTATTGTATTAACGGTACCGATGAGCTCCGTTAGAGCGAAACGCATTTGCCGTTGTTAAAGTTTGTCGTCACATATAGGATGACTATGCATACGTAGGTAGCTACTTTGAATATTGCGAGAATAATTCGGGTCTATTTCTTAGTCTGATGAGGATATATAGAATGCTGCCTGGTGTTTGCCTTATTTTATGAGGAATATATAATTATATCTATAGTTTTAAATATTCCTCCTTGTGAGAAATATTTAGTTATATAGTTATATATAGTTATACAGTGATATTACTGTCTATAGCCATACAGTAACATAAACACCGCATCGTGTCCAGCCAGCAACTTAAGTCGTGTGATTGTTCGATCTAACTGTATTGTTGTTTGTTCCAAATGCATGTCAACCGCTTTATTATCTGTTGCTTTAGGGAGAACAGGCTCGAACGCTTTGTACAGCGATATATCCTTTGTGATAACCTCACATTTGTCTGGATTTATAACCAGGCCGAGAACATAACCTAATTCTGATATGCGACGAATATCAGAGATCAGTTCGGTGCTATTACCCCCAATCAAAAAGTCGTCCATGTACCGCGCTGAAATGGGGGAATCGTCGATTCGACTACCTCATGTATAGCAGCACAAAATAGCAATACAGTTATATATAATGTATTTAATATATAATGCATTTAATATTATAATATATAATATATTTTACCTATATATATAGGTTAAACTGCAACAATACGCAAATTTACAAATTATCAACACTGATAATTTGTAAACTGAAGAAGGGGAAATCCCGAAAGCTATTTTTGCTAATAACAAATTAAATTTTCGTTTGCTCGATTTGGAAATCTATCAATATTTTGAAAGAACTGTCAACACGACAATCTCGAGCAACGCCGATTCGACTAATTCTCTTATATATAATTGGTATGAGATTTTAAATAGTTGATAAAGAATTATCGGAGCTGGCTCAAAGAAAAGAAGATTTTGATATTTCTCTAACTTCTGTTAGCATCTTCTGAAAATCACCTGAGATTATTTCTTAATTTAATAATGTTTTGAAGGGACATATGATTAACAGTAAGGAGATTGCCAAAATATGTGGAATGCTTGTGTATGCGACTATATAATACAATACTCAAATACTAATACAATACTAATATACAATACTACTTATATACTAATACAAAATATACTAATATACAATACTACTAATACAATACTACTAATGCAATACTAATACACTACTCGCATACACAAATACTTGTGTATGCGACTTCCTGATGAATTTACTCATATCTGAGTAAGACATACTTTATGATTGAACCGTTTAAATGCATTTTAATTGTAATTTATAGATAAAAGACAATTTAATTTTACTTGAACAAAACCTAATTATTTTTTCAAAATGTAAAAATTCTGTCAAAAACCTTTTAATTATTAGCAATAAATAGATTTTTAATTAGTTTTATTAAAACTACCCCAATATTTATAAAATTATATTAATATTTTATTATATAATTATAATTTAATTTTAAATTTCTGATAAAAAAGAAATTTCTTAAAATTTCAGATATCTCTTAAATTGTGAAATATATATAATTCATATTGTAAATATATTTCCATAAATATACTAAAATATTACATTTTATATTATATTTTAAAATACGGCTTTTTTAAAAAATACGGTCTACCGTTTGACGATTTAAAAATATAATATCGAAATAAGTAATATAAATAAAACGAGATATTTATCTTTGACAGAAGGGTCCAATTATTTTAAAAATGCAATTAGTTGCGATGTCCGATAGATAAGCAACTGAACCGTAAAATGATAAGCCAGACAGTCTGGCAAAATATTCATGTTGATATTTTTGAAAGAATTCCCCATTCATCGTGTAAGCCAGAAATGCATGTTCCACAGAATCAACAACAAATATGAAATTGTCATGAATTCGCACATTCATCGGGGTAAGCACTCGAAGTAGAGATTTAGCTTTCGGAAATTGAAATAAAATTTGACCATGTTTCGACAGTACAGTGACCTTTTTATTTTCAATGCTACTATAGATTAAACGATCATCGTGAGTACAAATATAATTTGGACTAGCGCCCACGTTAAGCGGAATATCTCTTAACCATTCGTATGTCATCAGTCGTAATACTACAATGCGGTCATTCTTGTTATCGGCAACGTAAACGGATTCTGAATCGGAGCACACGCCCCATGGCATATTGAAAGAATTAATCGATTTTCCAGGTTCTGTACTGCCTAAAATATGCACAGTTCTGAATGCATCATCAAGCACGCTTACTCGATGCTCATCAGTTATTATAAAGTGCTGGGCTGATAGATCACAGCATACGTCACACGGCTTATTTAAACCAACTACTTGTCGAATATGTGGCTTATCGTCTTCTATACCCAATATTTGTACTCGACTATTGTCACGGTCACACACTATCAGGTACCCGTGCCAATCAATTGACAAACTGCAAGGGTACCTAAACTCTCCTTTATGACTGCCCTCGCGGCCAACAATTTCAAGTAGGCGTAAACTGTTTTTACTTGATCGTTCAATGCTGTATTGACCGAGTAGATCTTCCTTAATTTCATGTTTACTTGCAATAAATTTTAAAGTAGGGAAGTCTATTCCTATCTGTGAAGACAAAGACGGTAAGCGCTTGCCAGGTTCCAATAAAGATTGCCTAATTTGTAATAGTTGACCCACAGAAACTGAACTTATTTGACCGGTCAGTAATTCCTTAACATGTTTGACCAATATCTCAATTTGTTCAAGTTCTTTGTTCACATTTACTATCGCTTGCGATGCTTCTTTTTCCTTGCTCTCTGTAAACTGTTGTAATGTATCGTACATTCGCTGCCAGGTGGATTCTAGTTGTTTTTTGGTTAGCTCGAGTTTCGCTAAACTGTCCACTTTTGCTTGATCCTTGCAAACTTCAAATTGATGCCTTTTATTTTTGATATCCTTTCGGACCATGACTATTTGATCACTTAGTTTCTCGGTTATGGTGTTAAGTTCTTCACTTATTTGATCTTGGTGCAGGTTTATACACCCCGTACAGCATAGCTGATTGCAATGTTCACATTTGGTAATCGATGGATTTTGATTACAAGCTGAACACAACGAATTTGAACGAATATCAATCTTATTTACTTTCGCTAACTCCGCTAGCTGGGTGTTATGTACTAGCATGTTTATATTTGAAAATTCGCTGGATTTACCGCAATCTGGGCATTGCACAAAATTACAGTCTCCTGATCCACTTAGTTGCTCAATGCAAGTTCTACAGAAACTATGGCCGCATAACAGTATTCGTGGGTCATTATAAGGATTTTGACAGACACGACATGTAATTACAGCTCGGATTTGTTGGAAACTACAAACTTCAGCAGTGGGGAGCATAATGATAATAATATTTAAAAATTTATCTATTAAAATATTGTTTACTACGAATAATATACAGTCACCTTCAATTTAGAAAAGAGCGCGAAATTTATTCTTTTTGAAATTGTAGTTATGTTATACTATTAAGTTCATGACAAATCCGAGTAATGTAAACGAATGTCTAAAATGTTCATGTATGAGCGTTTAGAATTGAAGGTACTCACGTGCACAAAATTATGAGTCGCCACAAAACATTACATATTATAATATGGGTGTGTACAAATGTATAGATCCACGTGTTATTAAAGACCTAAGGAGGCCTATATGCAAAATATGGATGGCAGCGATTACTTTATCTCATATCATTTGTTTTTTATTGGTTTATATTCCTAATACACTCGTATCAAGCTAGTGTGATACATTAGTATCCTAGTGTATCACACTAGGATATCGTAGGTATCTGACTTCATAAATGACAATTTGTTTTATATTGTTTTGACAAATACTTTAATTTTTTGATCTTCAAAATTATATTGTTACATATAATTACAGGGCGGGACTCATCAGTGGACGTATCTGTATCATCGGTGTTTCGTCCCTCAGCATGCAATATATTGACGATAAACATGGTGGTTCTCTATCAGATTGAAATGAGTCATTGAAATCGTCTTGTTGGTAGTCGGTTGAATTTCATTTTGTTGAGATATTTCCGGACCTCTTATACTAACTTGTATTTTAGCTGGTTACATAACAGCTTCAGCTATGAGGTCACATTACGACAGAAAACATGCTGTCCAGACAACTTCACAGGGCGAGACTCATCAGTGGACGTCCCTGTATCATCGTTGTTTCGTCCCTCAGCATGCACTATATTGACGATAAACATGGTGGTCCTCCATCAGATTGAAATGAGTCATTGAAATCGTCTTGTTGGTAGTCGGTTGAATTTCATTTTGTTGAGATATTTCCGGACCTCTTCGACTAACTTGTATTTTAGCTGGCTACATAACAGCTTCAGCTATCAGGTCGCATTACGACAGAAAGCATGCTGTCCAGACAACTCCACAGAGCGGGACTCATCAGTGGACGTCTCTGTATCATCGTTGTTTCGTCCCTCAGCATGCACTATATTGACGATAAACATGGTGGTCCTCCATCAGATTGAAATAAGTCATTGAAATCGTCTTGTTGGTAGTCGGTTGAATTTCATTTTGTTGAGATTCAGGGACGTCCACTGATGAGTCCCGCCCTGTTGAGTTGTCTGGACAACATGCTTTCTGTCGTAATGCGACCTGATAGCTGAAGCTTTTATGTAGCCAGCTAAAATACAAGTTAGTCTAAGAGGTCCGGAAATATCTCAACAAAATAAATTCAACCGACTATCAACAGGACGATTTCAATGCATCATATATTTTAATTCTTTCTATTTTTAATTTTCTTGTTTTAATGCAATAGTACTGTCTCAATAAATTTCAAGTTGTTTCTTTTAAATTGTATTAAAAAACAATTATTGGTTATTAATACAAAATATATATATTTTAAATCAACCTGGCTATATGTAAAACTAAAACTGTTTTTGTTCGACGTAATTTTCCGTTTCTACAGTAAATACATTGATTTGACAATGTATATGACAATGTATTTGACAATCTAAATTACGAAATATTGATTACTACTTATTGATTATGCTAGGTTACTGCAATATTTGGGGATAATTGAAGTTTAATAATTAAACATTCAACAATTTATAAAACAATCTGTCTCAAAACATTCGTTTATGGTGTTTTCTACCATCTAAGTAAAGCTATAATGTTGTAGTTATTTATTTATAATACTGTAAACGTAATATGTATAAAATGCATATTATAAAATATTATATTGTATTATTCTATGTAATAAACTTTGTTGTAATACACAAATTTGCGAAATTTCTGTATTTGCAAAATGCAGTAAGAAAGTATTTTACTCAATCTAATTTTCAATAAAGCAAGTAAGTCGAGTGATCGTCAGCCAGCATTAAAAGGACCGAAACTTGAAACGTAGGTATTGGATCAGTAGCTAATGAGGTCCATCAATACTGAAATGTAGAGTACTGCTGTTGGCGTATATATAGGATTAGAGTAGCGTGCAGAATAAAAATAGTCATCAAAATTTCAATGGTAAAGAAGTCCTCAAAATTTCAAGTCATCAAACTTTCAATGGTAATAATGACTGCACAACTTTAAATTAGGAAACAAACTTTAGATAACTAGTTTGAAAATTGCAACAACGCAGATTGCACCAACGCTGATTTAATTAATATCATAATGATTTCAATTAAATTTGCAAAATGTAAGACGAAAATCTTTCATTCAATCAAATTGCCAATAAAGCAGACGAGTAGAGTGATTGTCAGTCAACACTAAAATGATCGAAACGAGAAACAATATATATATATATATATATATTTATATATATATATATATATATATATATATATATATATATATATATATATATATATATATATATATATATATAT